>JAWHQI010002216.1:0-42086 GCA_033032865.1 Dactylorhiza incarnata
TCAACCTTAGGCTGAGAATGGTGTTTTAGGACTAGAATAATTATCTTGGATTTTTTACTATTTAATTAGTATTATTTTAATTTATGGAAAAAATAGCTTAATAAAGGGTTTATGCCAAATTAAGAACTTAATGTTGTGAAACCGATTTCTCGGTCTCTCAAGAGCTCGGGGCCCTCACCGAGATGAGGGCGGCTAGTCCTTACTAATCCCTCGAGGAGGGTAGGCGGAAGATTAGGAAAACTGGCTAAGACCTTAGTCACAGCGAGGAGTCCCTCCACTAACCCGAAAGATCGTTGAGCGCTTCCCCTCCCAAGCCAAAGCTGAGACTCGGGCACCTTGGGAGCTCTGAAATGCCAACCAAAGAAAGCCTAAGGAGAGGGAAGCTGAAGTGAGATCCTCTCCAAAGGTGCCCTTGAGGTCCTATTTATAGATTTTCTGATCTGTCCTGCAAATAGCAGGATTCCGCCTCTTGATTTTACTATCCGCACCCCAAATGGGCCTGCTAACAGCCAAACTCCGCTGTTTGGAGAGGCTAAAGGCAGACCACCAAGGGTGACAGGGTAATTGGTGGGCCGATCCTGATGACTCTGGAAGGGATCTGACTCGCTCGTCTTCTCGCGACTCATCGGTGAGTTCTTGACCCGCTCGCCTCCTTACGAGCACTCGGCGGGTTCTTGACTCGCTCGCTTCCCAGCGAGCACTTGGCCGGTTCTTGACTCGCTCGCTTCCTAGCGAGCACTTGGCGAGTTCTTGACTCGCTCGCGCTTCCTAGCGAGCACTTAGCCAATTCTTGACTCGCTCGCTTCCTAGCGAGCACTTGGCGAGTTCTTGACTCGCTCGCTTCCTAGCGAGCACTTAGCCAATTCTTGACTCGCTCGGCTTTCCTAGCGAGCACTTAGCCAATTCTTGACTCGCTCGCTTCCTAGCAAGCACTCGCTCGCTTCCTAGCGAGCACTTGGCTCGCGAAGAATCATCCAACCCTTGATATTCGTCGGCCCCTTGGTGACGTGGCGAGAATCTTTCGGTGGGTCCCATGCCCACCACTATAAATACCACTCTCCTTGGCCGTCATTCAAACTTTTCATTTTTCCCTGGCTTTTCTTACTCGCGCGGGCCCCAACGCGATGTCGAAAAAGGACGAGATGCTGGCCCGCCTAAAGGCTTCGCAGGCGGCCCAGAAGGGAAGACCGCTGTCATCGCCTCCTAGAATTCTCCGCGATGCTCTCCGCCTCCCCCTTTCCCTAAGGACGGCAAAGGCCGTCCGGCGCCCGGCTGGTGGGGGTGGGTCTTCCTCTTCGCCGCACTCTCGGATGATGACGAGCGCGCCTCTCAGGTATTATCGCCCAGTTGCTTATTTGGTGCTCCTCCTTTTCGTCCTTATTTATCATATTCGTAGAATGATCCTCCGGCGAGAGCGAATCGGGAAGGCCAAACACGGAGATCCATCTCTCCTCTATGGGTGGGGGTGACGTTCTTTCTTGCGTAGTACGAGGGTCGTTGATAGACAGGACTCGCCTTCGCAACGAGGTGAGCGAACTACCTCGTTTTCCCTTACGTTCCTTGACTCGCTAAGTCGTACTTACTTTTCATGCAGTGTCTTCCTCGCGGCACCAGAGGATCAAGTTCCTCCTCCAGCGAACTCGCCCCTCGTGCCGAATCAAAATATCCCCACTCCTGGATTCGGCGTCCTGGGTCAGAGGACCCCCGGAGGGACGTTGATTGCCGAGCCTGGACTTGGCTTCAGACCCGCGCTCGCCCCTGGTCTGGGTAAGGCCCTCACCCCTGCTTTTATTGAGGCATTCCGGGGTCAGTCAGGCACCTCCCGCCAGCGGCCCAGTACTCTCCCATTCCTCCACTAGGTTAGACTGTTGTCACTGAGTGTTGCTCTTCACTTTGTCGCTGATTCCTACTTCGCAGGTAACCCGACGACCCCTTTCTCCGAGTCAGAGTCTGGAGCGCTGGAGATGTCTCCACCCCCTTCGCCGAGCCAGGTTGCTGACTTTTTGGGGGATCCCAGCGATCCGGAGCGAATGAGGAGGCGGGTCACGGAGATATTTCAGAAGCATACCACCCTACTAAGGGATCTACACGAGCAGAATCGGCTAGACCGGCTCGCCAATGAAGAAAGGTTCGCCGCGATGGAGGACGCGAACGCGCGCATTCTCGCTGAGATACGACCGACCGATCAGGGCGACGCGACCTCCACCGGGGTGTATATTGCTCGCATCGATGACTACATGCGCGGCTGACGAGCCAGGCGAACCGGTCACTCCGCGAGTATCACTACCCGCGAGTCCCCCCTCGCTCCGGTGTCCGGGTTCGCGGTCGCTGGAAGTGGTTGCGATATTGAGGATCTTTGTATTGCTTTTTTATTGTTTTTCTTCCCCCCTCCTCTTCATTAGGAGGGGTCGCGAACAATCTTTATGAGTCTGTAATAACAGTACTTTGACTCGCTTGCGAGCCTCTTATTTCTTTTTGCTTTTTTATCTCGTTCTTTTTCTCCGCTTGGTTTGCTCTCGTGTGAATTACATCTCTATTACTCGCACACTCGCGCACCTCCCTTGCTTTTTCCCTTTATGACTCATTGTTTTTTGTGTTAGCTCGCCAATGGGGAAAAGCTTTTAACAGGTTGTCGACTCGCAGGGAGCGAATTGGATCCCTGGAGGCGGGAGAGTACCGCGCGGATCCGCTATCCGCAGATAACGACGCTTCGGCTTCTTCCCGCCTTCCTTATTCCTATAAATAGCCGACTGTTTTTCTTTTCAACCAGCGCATTTACTGTTTCCTCCCCGCGCTCTTTCTCCTTCTGTTTCTATCGCAGATTTTAGCTCGTCTTCGCGACCTTTGTGACTCGGCGGATCACACACTATGGTTGGCGAGGCGGAAACAGAGGGGCGAGCCAAGTGCGCCAAGGCCTTCCTCGACGGCATTTTCTACTGCGCCAACCTCACGAAGGAGGAATATCGGGCCGCCGCTGACCAGTTCATCCACTCCGGTTTCGTGGCTCGCTGCCCTACCGATAGGGATTCCCTCAGCGACCCGCACCCGGACGAGCTCGCAATTCCTGTCGCCCATTTCGAAAATGGGTTTCGACTCCCTCTCTGGCCGGAAGTGCGCCAGGTATTATTTATTTCTCATCCCTGGCTTTCCTGAATTGCTTTGCGAACGGCGCTTAAAGTTTGTCGACTTTTCCAGGTGCTAAAGTACTTCGGCGTCTTGCCGAGCCAGCTAACGCCGAACGCGATCGCCGTGGTGGTCGCGTTCGCCAGTTACCTCAGGGCGGAGAGGATCGAGTTCAGCCTGCTCGCCTTCGGCAAGATCTTCTCATTTCGCGCGAACAGGGACGGAACGGCTCACTTCGCGAGCCAGCATGTTACCGTCTGCGAGACGGTGAACAAAACTCATTACTGGACGCAGAAGTTCATCCTGGTGAAGGGTCCCTTCGGCAACATCTCTTACACCCCTATCCAGCGAGACGAGGCTGCCTACCGCCCTCCGATCTCGCTAGGTGGTTGCGACGCGGCACTGTACCAGTTCCTCAAAGGAAAAAACTTCGAAGTCGCCTTCCTCCGAGAGCGAGTGGACCTCCTGCCACCCGTCCCTCCGGGAGAAGGTTTGACTCGAACTCGTCAACTTTCTTAATCCTCTTTCTTTTGATCGTCTAACGCTCCTCGTTATCTTTGTAGGAGAACGCGATCTTCCCCTCAATCCGCCTCATGCGCCTCCCTCTTCTCTTTCTCCCGGCTCGCTCGCGCGCGTGGCCGCCGAGGCCTGCCGCGACGTCCCGAGCTCTTCATCGAGAAAGAAGCGTCCTCCCCCCCCAACGCCGGCCTACTTCGCAGGGGGAGGGGAAGAAGGCCAGGAAGACTCCCTCTGCGGCCAAGGCGGAGGAGGTCGTGGACTTGTCTGACCCTGACCTCCCCTCCCTCTTTCTACGGATCAGGAGCTCGCCAAAGATGGGGGCGAGCCAGGGAAGACTGTTGCCCGGCCCAAGCCGTCGAGCCATACTAATTTCGGGCTCGGCATGAAGCTGGTGGACGCAGTCGGTGAGCCGGTGCTCGCGTGGGACCCTGACCAGAATAAGATCGCCTGCTCCTCTCTGCTCCCCTCTTGGGTAGAGGATGGTAAGGCCGGGGGCGAGGCGTTCGCGCTCGCCTTTGGTCTCTATGGTCGCGAGGACGCCTCCCTTTTTCGATCCTTCATGCCGAGGGGGGTCGTGTACGAGGCGATGCGAGCCCAGTTCCGGGCGATGGAGCTAACTCACATGGTGGGTCGTCGGTACCTCACGGCGGATAGGGAGATCAAGGAGCTCAAAGTCGAGCTTCAGAAGTCCGCGGATGAAGTCACAGAGCTTAAGGGGAAAGAGGCCTTTTCAGAGGGCCTCCTCGCCAGCCTTCAAGGCGGGCTGGTAAGTATTGCTTGGTGGAAGTCTCTTCCAGTTTGGATTCGTTCTCCTCTCGCTAACCCGCCTCTTGCAGGATGCTGAGTCCGTCAGTCAGCTCCACGCGCGGATTGCTGACTTGGAGTTGGAGAACACTTGTCTCAAGGCCCAGGTCCACGACCTGGCCTCGGCGGTGCTACCTCCCCCTCCTCTGCGAGCTGGGACTCGCGGTCAGTTGCGGGAAGAGAAGGAAGCCGACCGCAAGAGGTCGATGGAGATCGCGGAGCTTGTCCTCGACATTCTCAAGGGAGCGGGCATGATCATCCCCGATGCCATGGAGTTCACCGCGGAGCAAGTCGTTCCCGACTTGTTCGCGCCCATCTCCGAGGCAGAGGGTCGAGAGAGCGATTGAAGAGCTGCCCGGCGAGCCGCCTTGATTTTTTCTTCTTGTTAATGATGTAAAAGTTTTCCTTTCTTTTTGTTTCCGGCGAGACCGCCGCCGAATTGTAATCTTTTTGTGAGGAATGAAAGGGAACGTTTCATCAATCTTTTTCTGTGTTATGTTTTATTCATGGTTCGCACGCGCAATCTTTTCCGTTGTGCCTATGAGGCCCCTATCCTTTTATGTTCGTGTATGTGGATCTTCATTTAGCGCTCGCGCTCGCCCCTATTTTGTTGGCGGCCTTTCTTCATTGTGTTATATCTGGGTCGCTCTCACCTACCTCATTCGCACTTGCCACTGGCGGGTCCCCGCCGATATCCGCGGTTCGTCGCGAGAACAGACTCCTCCCGGTCATTTTCCTTATTCGCTTCGATACCTTTTGCGAGTGACCTTGCGAGCCATCGACTCTATTACCCTGCCGCGAATGATCCTCGTGCGCGAGCGGACCTCTGGTCTCGCCTTGCCCGGGTCTTGGGGTCGCTCGCGAGCCAGAATCCCCTGGCATGAGTATCTTGTCTTACCTGCCCAACCCACGTACGACTTTGCCGTCTCTCCAGAGATCAACCTGAAAACCCCGTCTAGTGAGAGCCCGGGAGCGGAATTGATCTGGGGCATTCCAGCACCAATACTTGTCACCATGCTAGCCTCTCTAGAGATCAACCTGAACCCCCCGTCTAGTGAGAGCCCGGGAGCGGAATCGATCTGGGGCATTCCAGCACCAACACTTGTTACCTTGCCAGCCTCTCCAGAGATCAACCTGAACCCCCCGTCTAGTGAGAGCCCGGGAGTGGAATCGATCTGGGCATTCCAGCACCAACACTTGTTACTTGTCAGCCTCTCCAGAGATCAACCTGAACCCCCCGTCTAGTGAGAGCCCGGGAGCGGAATCGATCTGGGGCATTCCAGCACCAACACGTGTTACCTTGCCAGCCTCTCCAGAGATCAACCTGAACCCCCCGTCTAGTGAGAGCCCGGGAGCGGAATCGATCTGGGGCATTCCAGCACCAACACTTGTTACCTTGCCAGCCTCTCCAGAGATCAACCTGAACCCCCCGTCTAGTGAGAGCCCGGGAGCGGAATCGATCTGGGGCATTCCAGCACCAATACTTGTCACCATGCCAGCCTCTCCAGAGATCAACCTGAACCCCCTGTCTAGTGAGAGCCCGGGAGCGGAATCGATCTGGGGCATTCCAGCACCAACACTTGTTACTTTGCTAGCCTCTCCAGAGATCAACCTGAACCCCCCGTCTAGTGAGAGCCCGGAGCGGAATCGATCTGGGGCATTCCAGCACCAACACTTGTTACCTTGCCAGCCTCTCCAGAGATCAACCTGAACCCCCCGTCTAGTGAGAGCCCGGGAGCGGAATCGATCTGGGGCATTCCAGCACCATCATACCCAACCTTTGTCACGTCGGCACGGCAGTAGTTATAAGCGTCATAAGAAAGGAGTAAGACGTTAATTAAACAACATAATAAAGCACTCAAGGGTAAAACCTTTTCAAATCATACCCACTTCGGGCTCGGTCGAGGGGTACCCCTTCCACATCCTGGAGATGATACCCTCCCGACTTGAGCACCCTGCTTACAATATATGGACCCTCCCAGTTGGGGTTAAGCTTACCCACCGTGGACCCTCTGCCGGCCGCATCGACCTTCTTCAGGACTAGATCTCCTTTCTGAAAGTGTTTTATCTGGATATGTTTGTCAAAATATCGAGCCATCCGCCGCTTGACCTCTTCCTGCCTGATGGTGGCCAAGTCCCGGAGTTCTTCCACCAGGTCCAAGGACAGCCTCTGCTCTGCATTGTTACCTTCTAGCCACTCTTCATCCCCCTCGCTCGCGCGATCACCCGGGGGGTCTTTACCTCAAACTCTATGGGGAGAACGGCCTCGGACCCGTGAGAGAGCTTGAATGGAGTCTCCCCGGTGGCGGTATTCGGAGTAGTCCTCATGGCCCAGAGGACGGAGGGTAGCTGTTCCACCCAGTTTCCCCGAAGGTTCTCCACTTTCTTTTTTAATAGGTTAACGATTATCTTGTTCGCCGCCTCCACCTGCCCATTGCTCCTCGGGTGGTGGACCGATGCGAACCTGAGGTCAATGCCGAGTTGAGCGCAGAAGCCAACAAACTCTTCACTAGCAAATTGCGGCCCGTCGTCCGTCACTATAGCTAGAGGGAGTCCGTGCCTGCAAATTATCTCCCCCCACACAAAATTCCTTATAACCTGAGAGGTTACCTTAGCGAGTGCTTTCACTTCTACCCACTTGGAGAAGTAGTCGATCATGACCAGCAGGAACTTCCTTTGGCCACTGGCTTGGGGAAAGGGGCCGACCAGGTCCAGCCCCCATATGGCGAAGGGCCAGGGGGCCGTGATGATCCGGAGCCTTTGAGCTGGGAGGAGTTGGAGCGGAGCATAGAGCTGGCACTTCGGACACTTTCTCTCGCGAACTCTGCCGCATCCTTGCTGAGAGTGGGCCAGAAGTAGCCTTGCCTCAACACCCTCCCTTCTAGGGTCCGACTCCCGGAGTGGCTGCCGCACTCCCCGGAGTGGATTTCTTCCAGGACTCTCTCGAAACCTCCTCCTCGGAAACACAACGGGACAGGAGTCCCGAGAGAGTCTTTCTATATAGCCCTCCGACATGCAGGGAGTAATAGGCGGACTTATACCTGAAGCGTCTCTTGTCCACGTCCTCTCCAGGGAACTGCCCGGAGGATAGGAAGGTGATGAACGGATCCATCCACGAGGCTTGTTGATCCACCTCCATCAATTCTCCTTCCTCGATGGAGGGCCGAAAGAGTTCCGAAGTCGTCCCTCCCGCTCGGGGACCGAACTTGGCTAGGAGGTCCGCCTGGGTGCTCTCCTCCCTTGGCACGTGCTTGATGGAGAAGGTGCGGAACTGCCCGATGACCCCCTTAACCTTTTCCAGGTATAGTAGGAGGGTCGGGTCCTTTGCTTCAAATTCTCCCTTGATCTGGCATGCTACCACCATGGAGTCCGTGGAGACCTCCACGTCCTGCACACCCAGTTCCCGGGCCAGCCGAAGGCCCGCTATCACTGCTTCGTACTCAGCCTGGTTGTTGGTGATTGGAAATGGATGTTTAAGGCTTGCTCAATCCGAGTCCCCTGAGGACTTACCAGGACTATTCCCCCTCCATAAGAGTATTTTCCCGACGCTCTGTCCACCAACATCTTCCATGCCTCTGGGGGAGGTGGCTCGTGCTCCCCCACTTCGGCTGCATAGTCGGCCATGAAGTCTGCCACCGCCTGAGCCCTGATGGACGTCCTGGGCACGAACGTGATATTGAATTCACTGAGCTCCACGGACCACTTGGCCAACCTCCCTGAGTGCTCCACTCCTTCCATGATTTTACGGAGCGGGTGGTCCGTAACCACCTTGATTGAATGGGCTTGAAAGTAAGGTCGGAGCCTCCGGGCCGACACCACCAACGCGAAGGCCAACTTTTCCAAGATCGGGTACCGGAGCTCTGCCTTCTTCAGCACTCGGCTGACGTAGTAGATAGGAAACTGTTTCTTCCCCTCCTCCCGGATTAACACGGAACTTGCTTCGGACCCTACCCCCAGGTACAGGGATAGGTCTTCTCCTGGCCTCGGTCCCTGGAGCAGAGGGGTTTGGGTGAGCTGTTCTTTCAGATCCTGGAAGGCTTCCTCGCACTCCCGGTCCATTCGAACTTCTTGTTGCCCCGCAGCCCTTGAAAAAAGGTGCACACTTTTCTCCCTCCTTGGAGAGGAACCTGCTGAGCCCAGCCAACTTCCCTGTAAGGCTCTGAACCTCCTTTGGATTCTTTGGTGACCCCAACTCCATTACCGCCTTAACCTTATCCGGGTTGGGCTCCACCCCCGCGGGGGTGAGTAAGTGGCCTAGGAACTTTCCTCGGCTTGCCCCGAAGACACACTTCAAGGAATTGAGTTTCATCTTGTACCGCCGCAGGGTCCCGAACGTCTCCTCAAGGTCTTGGAGGTGAGACCCAAGGTCTCGGCTCTTCACCATGAGGTCGTCAACATAGACTTCTAAATTTCTTCCTTCCTTTCTGCTCGCGGAAAACCCTATCCATCATCCTTTGGTACGTAGCCCCTGCGTTCTTGAGCCCAAAGGGCATCATCTTATAGCAATAACATCCATCCCCCGTGATGAAGGAAACATCCTTGATGTCCGGGGGTGCATGCGGATTTGATGGTAACCTGAAAAAGCATCTAAGAAAGACATTACAGAAAAACCAACGGCTGAGTCAACCAGCGCGTCGATTCTGGGCAGGGGGTAGCAATCTTTCGGGCATGACTTATTAAGAAGCGAAAAGTCGATACACATACCCTTACCTCCTCCCTTCTTTACCATAACTACGTTGGAGACCCAGCCTGGGTACTGGATCTCTGATACAAAACCTGCCTGCAGAAGTTTACCCACCTCCTCTCGGATGGGTCCTTCCAGCTTGTCGGCGATAGCCCTCCTCTTCTGGCGGATGGGGCGGGTGCCGGGATCGAGGTTGAGGCGATGGCAAGCCACATCCGCGTCGATCCCGGGCATTTCCGCGACGCTCCAAGCGAAGACGTCCACATTCTTCTGTACGCAAGCCAGAATCTCCGCTTGATCTTCCGGGCTGAGTTCTCCGCTGACCCAGACTTTTTCCACTACCCCCAGCCGGGTGGTGACCTCGAGCTGTACGACCTCGTCCACAGCCTCCAACCGGGACTGCTCTCCCCAAGCCCTCTCCTCCTCGGCACACGTGGGAGCCTGGGTTTCCTCCTCTACTTCCTTCTCTACCACCATCAGCTCTTCCGCCCTTCCCTCCTGGGCCTTTTCTTCTTCTTCCTTTCCTTCCGCCCGGGGTACCTCAGCTACCCCTTCCTGGGCATGGACTTCATCTCCATCCATCTTCTCCTCGGCTACCCCCATACTTTCGGCTTCGGCCGCCTCCTCCATCATCCTATCCCACTCCTCAGCTTCTCCCATCCAGGAGATGGTGTTGACAGCCGTTACGTAGCACTGTCTTGCCACCTTGGGATCCCCCCTGATCCGCACCTGAACCCCCCGTCGTTGAACTTGAGGCATTGATGAAAGGTGGAAGGGACACAGCGGAACGCGCTGATGAGTGGTCGTCCGAAGATAGCGCTGTAACTGCTTGGGGCATCCACTATGACAAAACGACAGTTCCGGGACTGCCCACCCAGGGTCACATGAATCCCTACTCCCCTTTCTACTTCCTTCCTCCCCCCGAGAATCCGAACTGAGGGCCATCTGAGGCCAACACCCTCCTGGGCTCCACCTCCATCTTGTCGAACGCCTTCTTGAAGATGACGTTGACCGAACTTCCGTTGTCCACTAGGATCCGGGGGACGGTGAAGTTCTCGATCGCCGTCTGAATAACCAGCGCGTCGCAGAACGGGTCCTCATAGCCCGGCATGTCCTTCTGGGTGAAAACGATTTTTTCGGTCGGGGCGGAGCGGTGGATGTCGAAGCCACGCTCCGGCGGTAGATGGTATGGAGGCTAGCCTTGTGGGTCGCCTCCACCCCTACCCCCCCCCCCCCCCCCATGGATCACCCTGATCCCTCCTCTACTTCCCATATCGGCTCTATCCTCACATCTTTCCTCATCCTCCTCTCGAGGTTCAACCTCCACGGTCCTTACTGGCTGCTGCTGTGGTGGCGCGGGCGCTCTGCCCCTCTTTACTTCCAGTAACTCCGGACAGGTGTCCGTCGAGTGACCTTCCACATCATGGAAGATGCAATATGGCAATGCCACTTCCCTTGCCTCGGCCTCTGCCACCCTGTTCCTTCTCCTCCTAGCGGCTGCCGTTTCTGCCTCTCCTCCCCTTCCTCTTCCTCTTCCTCTTACCCTTCCAATCGCCATGGCCTGTTGGGGAGGGGGATGCATTTGCATCGGACCTTGCCTCCACCCTAACTGGGGGGGCCTCCATTGACCTCCGACATGGTTACCCCTTCCTGGGCCGTAACCCTTCCCTGCCCTTGCATTCCTCCACCTTGCGGCCTCCATTCTCCCTCCGGGGCCCGGGGCTCTTCCCTTCTCCTGACCTCCTGCTGTCTTGCCTCCGGTTCACTGAGCTTTGCTAGCCTCCTGGTGAGCTCCGAATTGGCTTCCTCACTTGCGACTTCCTCCGACACCCTCTCCATCAGTTCTTCAAAGGAGACGGAGGCTTTTCTCTTCAACGCCATCTTAAAGAAACTCTCTTTCAACCCGACCGTGAAGGCGAGTTGGAGTGCAAACCCAGGCATCTCCTGAGTGAGCTGTACTTCCTCCTGGAACCGATCCGCATACTGAGCCAGCGACTCCCTGGGTCCCTGCTTCACTGCGAAGAGGGAATCATCGTCCTTCTTCCTCTTTTTTGAGGTCGAGAACCTCAGCAAAAAACTTCGGCGCAAATCCTCGAACGAGTAGATTGACCCTGCGGGAGATGATGGAACCAGTCACTGGCCTTCTCCTTGAGGGTGATGGCAAAGAGCCGACACTTGAAGGCATCTGACATCGGCCTGATGGAGAC
This sequence comes from Dactylorhiza incarnata, assembly GCA_033032865.1. Taxonomy (NCBI): domain Eukaryota; kingdom Viridiplantae; phylum Streptophyta; class Magnoliopsida; order Asparagales; family Orchidaceae; genus Dactylorhiza; species Dactylorhiza incarnata. The sequence goes on from JAWHQI010002216.1 coordinate 11,338, forward strand.
TGAGTCTTCGAAACTCTGCAGGTGCTGGACAGGGTCATCTCTACCATTGTAGTACACCCGATCCCATTCTCCAAATCCCCCAGGGACGGGTGCGGAAAGCACCAGCTCGCAAAAGGGGCTTCCCCCTCCTGTCACTCTTCCTGGCTCACTCGCCCCCCGAGCTCGCTCACCAAACTTGAACTCGCCGGGATTGTGCTCGCGAGGGCGGTGCTCGCCGGAACCACCCCGACCGTCGCCGCTTCCTCTTGGCGCGCACTCGCCTGCGTCGCGCCCGCTGGGATGGAGCTCGCCAACACTGAGCTTGCCGGCACGGAGCTCGCCGGACTGGCGAACAACACTCGCCCTTCCCTGCTCTGACCTAGACCAACGACAACTTCCTTTCCAGCCCTTCCCCCTGGTGCCTCCTCGCCGACTGTTGGGGGGGGGGGGGGGGGGGGGGGCCCTGAGGGGCTAGGGTCGCAAACTCGTTTCGCAGAGCCGACACCGTGAACCCCAAGCTGTCGAGCACCTCCTTTCTGAAATCCGCGAGCATCCTAGCCATCGCCTCCTGAGGAGTCTCGCCGAACTCCTCGCCCTGCTCCTCATCTCCCGCCATAACCCTTCGCTGGAATTTTCTTGAACCAGCCACGCTCCACGCTCACCGCACCAAAATGTTGAAACCGATTTCTCGGTCTCTCGTAGAGCTCGGGGCCCTCACCGAGATGAGGGGAGGCTAGTCCTTACTAATCCCTCGAGGAGGGTAGGCGGAAGATTAGGAAACTGGCTAAGACCTTAGTCACAGCGAGGAGGTCCCTCCACTAACCCGGAAGATCATTGATCGCTTCCCCTCCCAAGCCAAAGCTGAGACTCGGGCACCTTGGAGAGCTCTGGAAATGCCAACCAAAGGAAGCCTAAGGAGAGGGAAGCTGAAGTGAGATCCTCTCCAAAGGTGCCCTTGAGGTCCTATTTATAGATTTTCTGATCTGGCCTGCAAATAACAGGATTCCGCCTCTTGATTTTACTATCCGCACCCCAAATGGGTCTGCTAACAGCCAAACCCCGCTGTTTGGAGAGGCTAAAGGCAGACCACCAAGGGTGACAGGGTAATTTGGCCGATCCCGATGACTCTGGAAGGGATCTGACTCGCTCGTCTTCTCGCGACTCATCAGTGAGTTCTTGACCCGCTCGCCTCCTTGCGAGCACTCGGCGGGTTCTTGACTCGCTCGCTTCCCAGCGAGCACTTGGCCGGTTCTTGACTCGCTCGCTTCCTAGCGAGCACTTGGCGAGTTCTTGACTCGCTCGCTTCCTAGTGAGCACTTAGCCAATTCTTGACTCGCTCGCTTCCTAGCGAGCACTTGGCGAGTTCTTGACTCGCCGGCCCCTCTGGCTCGCTCGCCTTTGGTTGCCCGTCCTCTAGGCGAATATCGGGGTTGTACACTTAGGTTTATCTTTTCCTTACCAAACTGAACAAGGATGTCAATTGATATGTTAATGACCACTGGATTTAATCTTGTGATCCTTGAAGATCTTTTCATGCTTACTTGGTTGAATTTACACATATGCCCTTTTTTAAAATAAATTAATAAATAATGGCATTTGTCCTTGCAAAATTCTGAGATTTTGGCCAGACATTGATATTCATACTCTAAAGCATTGGAATCATTTGGGGTGTCCTTTACTTAAGAATTTATCCACTTTGTGATTTTTGAGAAAAACCTAGGTTTTGGGGATTTAATTATGTTGCATAGCAAAACCATACCTAAGGCCCCCAAACTCTGTAGGATGTTTACTTATGATGATATGTGGCCTCTGAAATTTTAATTGGTGCACTTATAGTGAGAAATGTTGTACTCATAGGAATATTACCACTTATGCCATTTTGATGAATTATGCAAAAACATAAGCAAATCACCTTGTAACCATATGAAACTTTCAGATGATGATTACACCAATGTCTATATCGTATGGGAATTTTTCTGGAATTTTAAATGCAGTTTTTGGTATTTATTAATTAATTTGGTGATTTTGTACTTAACTTCAATTATTTAATTCAAGGGCAAAACAGTAATTATGATCCTTCATCCTTTGGGGTTATGCATTTGAATTCAATATACACCCATGATAATTGTTTGGAAGCATGTTGAATTATATTTCTTGTACTTCATGAAGAAATTGGATTATTCAACCCTTGTGTATTTAATCCTTTAAAAATATCAAATCATGGGGCAATGAGATGATACTTGGTTATCTGTAGTCTTAGGTTAAGATATGCCCATGATAATTGTTTGGAAGCATGTTGAATTATATTTCTTGTACTTCATGTAGAAGTTGGATTATTCAACCCTTGAGAGTTTAATCAGTTTAAAATATCAAATCACATGGTAATGACTCAATAATTTGGCAGTGGACTATAGGTCCCCATATGGACACTTGGTAATTTTTGTAGAATTTTCATAAGGGAATTACTATTTTTCCTAATTATAGTGGCATTTTGGTAATTATACAATTATGATGATTCAGTAGGTCAAATGACACCCTAGGGCCATGATATTCAGTGCACCACCATGATATGGAATATTATCTTACTAATAATTCTCATGAAGCATGTAGAATCATTTTGAGGGTAGTTCATGTGTAATGTGACTTAGGGCCTTAACTACTTAAAATTATATTAAATACCAATTTAATATGGAAAATTATGGAAATCAGAATATACCTTACTAGGGTTAGTGGGAGCCTAGGATAATTACTGGAGACCCTGGTGATGAGTTTTTAGAAGGGTTCACTCATGGGGTTGATGGTTAGTTCAAATTAGTGGTCTGCGTTTAGTAAAAACAGAATTTTGAGTTTCATACAATTCAGACCACTAAGTAGTGTTTAGAAGTGGTATACAATCAGTAATTGAGTTATAGCACACAAGGATTCAGGGAGGGTCAATCCTAGGGTTAGTTGTGCGGTTGTGCTAGAGTCAACGTAGGAGGAATGGAGGTACGTCCAACCCATTTGGGTGGGACGGGAGATGAGCTAAGTCGTTTTAACTATTAGAAACGAGGAAGGGTGAACCAATTGTTAACCACCAACTAAAGTAAATGTCTTGAGGAGGATGGTGGGGGTTGAGCCCATTGCGTTCCCTAGTACCGCCGGGAACCCTTCACCGGGTGGACCGCGGGAAGCCCAGGACTTACCTTAAATCACCAAAGAAGTAACCTAAGAAATAAGTAAGGAAACACGACCAATAATACTAAGTGTCTTGAGAAAGGGAACTTTGGGGTGTCATCCCACTGTAGTTCCTAGTACCGTAGCGAGCCCCTTGCAGGGTAACCCTCGGGAAGTCCAAGATTAACCCTAAACTGCAATAACATTTAAAGTAGGCAAGAGTAGCCCTAGTAGGGTAAGATTGGATTTATGTAACCCTCCCAGTTGCGGGAGTGGCAGTATTATGGTGCTCGGTTAGACGAGCGGGAACCTCGAGGGGATGATTATCCCGGTAACTTTCTCAGAAATGTAGCAGGTCTTCGGTACTAGGCAGGTCGTCACTCCGACCGCGGTACGTTGACTTAGCGGGTGTGTAGAGGTCTAAGGGGCCAGCTTGGCTGCGTGCCGGGACGGCAGTTCCCCGAAGACACCTCTCACTTGGCTCACAGTCTGGTGGACTCCAACAAAAAGTACGCAGAGCTCCGCGGTTGTTTAGCGTCGAGGCGTACGTGCGGTCTAGGCCTGGTAGAGTGTATACCTGCCTAGGAGTGGACAGCCCGGTCCTCTACCACCGTGTGTCACAGCGGTTGGTACCCGAGAGGTTGGCTTCCTTTCAAACAGAGGGAACTATAAAGGTCTGTGTGCACAGAGTCGTGTGGGTGAGTTCAATGCATAATCATTCATTGCATAAGCATAGCATACGCACTTGCAGATCCTCATCATATAAATTAGTATGGGCTCTTTTATATGATGAGTTATAATTCCTGGAAATCCTAACTTATAAGTTTGTATGGGCATTCATATAAGTCAGGGTACGAGATTGATTACTTGTCGCTACTGTTTTTACTGCTTCACTTTACTTGCTCTACTTGTTGTTCATTTATTACTGCACACCTTTATTATACTCCTGCTTTACTCCTGCTTATGCTCCTGCTTATACATGTTTAGATTAGCCCCCTTTTTACTTGTGTACATATATACTAGTTTACTTTCCCTGTCACTTGCTTGTTCCTTGCTCGTCCCCCACTTCATCCTCCCGCGCGGTACCTAGGAGTCGCAGGAGGAGGAGGGGACCTAGCGAGCTCGGTCATTCTTTGACTGACGTTTTGCATTGGGGCCGAAAAACAATCTAGGATTCCGAGGAGACTGAGCTGTCGCACGCACCGCAGGAGACGAGGGCAGGACCTGAGCAGCCAGCGACGCAGCGGGTAGCGGCCACGAGACATCAGGTGGATTACATTTTGAGTATTAGTGAAGTGTGATGATGAGATAGCTTCTGCATGTAGAGAGGATGTGAGATGAGAGAGTTTTGTTCCATGATGTACCGGGCTTTAAGCCCTTTCATTTATGTACTCTCATTTTCATGCTCAGACTTTTATATGTATCGCTTGATTAGCTTTTGATATATTCTGGAATGTGATTTGTGGACTCCTTTCATTTAGTTTGTACTCTCTCTCTCTTGTACTCACTTTTGCTATTGCTCGTACCATGATCGTAGCCGGCAGGGTCGACGTTGCGTGGTGTAGCCCAACCGTGTGTTGGAAGTCACCGCAATGCGTCGGTTCTGGGCATAAGGTCCGCTTGGCCCCGGGAGCGGGAATGGGATCTTACAAATGGTATCAGAGACACGAACGATCATGCGTACAAGCAATTAGTCCACAACAACTTGGGCCACCCCCGCACGAGTGTAGTTTGGGGACAAACTACGCAGCAGAAGCAGTGGTGTGCCCATGTGTAAAACCACATTCCTAAGTCCTTTAAGCATGATTTAGATTCTTCAATCTTCTAAAACTTCTTATATTCGTGTCAGGCTGCTAGAGACGAGGAGCCTCAGAACATTATTCCCCCTCCTCCGACTGCCACTCCCTTCCAGCAGACGGAGTTAGGGCAGACATTGACAGCGATCTTGGATGCGTTTCGTGCTCAGGTGATCCCAGCACCTCAGCCGAACCCAGGATCGAATTGGTTGAGCACGTTCAAGGGTCTGTCCCCACCGATCTATAGAGGGACAGAGGATGCGGTGAAGACGGAGGAGTGGCTGGATACCATTCAGGAGATGCTGGCAGGCATTAGTTGCCCGGTCAGCAAGGTCGTGGCCTTAGCAGTTTCAGGACTGGATGCCCACGCGAAGAGGTGGTGGAAGTCACTGGCAGATTCCACCTTCCGCGACAGAGATTACTCGGGGATTACTTGGGATGAGTTCAGCACGGTGTTCCTGGACCACTTCGTATCAGCTACGGATAGGGACACGTTGGAGGAGAGATTTCTGCACCTGACTCAGGGGACCCGTTCAGTGATCGAGTACCAGAGGGAGTTCTCTCATTTGGCCAGGTTCGCGGGGGCACAGTTTGTGGATGATCGAGGCTTGGCGAAGAAGTTCTACAAGGGTTGAGGGCCCCTCTCAGACAGGCTCTCCTGTTTATCTGAGGGCACCCTGACTCAGATTATAGAGGTGGCAAAGAAGTTTGAGGCAGACCAGTTGTCAGAGCAGGTCAAGGGCAAGAGATCAGCGGACAGGGCGTATCACGGAGAGAGTGACAGTGACCGACAGCAGGATAGAGCTATGAGGCCCAGAAGGGGTGGAGGACGTCCTCGTCCTTTGGAGGCACCAGTGCAGCAGCCTTAGACGGTGTTGGCCCCTCAGCCACTACGAGCTCTAGAGCCAGAGAGAGCAGACGGTCGTGGACGACCCCCGATGATCTGTTTTGAGTGCAACCAGCCGGGGCACATCAGTATCCATTGCCCGCGACATTTCCCTCCACCTCCACCACCCCCTCCAGCGGCCCCTCCGGCAGCCCTCCAGCACCTCCAGCACACCAGGGCCGGGGAGGTGGACGTGGTCGTGGCCGAGGATTTCATGGGAGGAACAGGCAGCCGGAACAGGCTTTTGCATTGGACCTCGCCCAGCCGAGGAACCCCGAGGAGGTCATCGCAGGTATATTTTCAATTATGTACTTACAACTTCTTAAATTCCCTTAGCTTTAGTAGTAGCTTAACCTTATATAATAAAACCAACCAACAACCCATAGGTGTTGTGCTCATCAACGGAAAACCCGCACACACCTTGTTTGACACGGGCGCATCGCACTCCTTTATCTCGGAAGATTTCCTCGTAGGCTTGGAAGGGATCCAGAGGATCGATGGCATAGTAAGGAGGGTACGACTTCCAGATGGTTCAGAGATGCGCACCACGGCCAAGTGCACCATGGACCTTGAAATCGAGGGAGAGATCTTTGAGTCATGGGCATCGATCCTGAAGCTACCAGATTACGATCTGATTTTGGGCATGTCATGGTTGCACTACCACCATGCCAAGATCGATTGTGCGACGAAGAGGATCGAGCTACTGGCTTACGGGACCACCTCGGTCACCGTCGGAGGTATTAGATCTATCCCTCGTACCCCTCTATCTTCTACACAGGTCGTGAAGGCCCATGAGCAGGGGGAGGAGGTATACCTCATTTGCTTCGAGATGGCAGAGTTGAAGAAATCGGTGGACGAGGTACCGATAGTCTGGGACTTCTCCGACGTATTCCCGGAGAAGTTACCCGGCTTGCCGCCACATAGAGACATAGACTTCCAGATTCAGCTAGGACCCGGGGCGAGGCCAGTGTCCCGGGCACCGTACCGCATGGCACCCAAGGAGTTGGCAGAGTTTAGAGTGCAGTTGAAGGAGCTAGTCGATGCCGGGTTTGTGAGGCCGAGCTCTTCCCCATGGGGAGCTCCGGTCTCGTTCATAAAGAAGAAGGATGGGACTCTCCGGCTGTGTATCGACTATCGGGAGCTCAATAGATTGACGGTGCGGAACACTTATCCGCTACCGAGGATTGATGAGTTGTTTGATCAGTTGCAGGGTGTCCACTGATTCTCAAAGCTGGATTTGCGGTCGGGCTACTATCAGTTGAGGATACGGGAGGAAGATATACCGAAGACCGCATTCAGCTCGAGGTATGGATTGTACGAGTTCACGGTGATGCCGTTTGGGCTCACCAACGCCCCATCGGCATTCATGAGTATGATGAACCGGATCTTCGAGCCTTTCCTTGATATATTTGTGATAGTATTCATCGATGATATTTTGGTCTACTCGAGGACCGAGGAGGAGCACGCCGACCATCTAGCAGCGGTGCTAAGGAAGCTGAGGGAGCACCAGATGTTTGCCAAGTTCTCGAAATGCCAGTTCTGGTTGAGGGAGGTGGCTTTCTTGTGACACACCATCAGCGGAGCTGGTCTAGCAGTAGATCCGGCTAAGGTGTAGGCTGTCAGAGATTGGCCGAGGCCGGAGACCGCAGCGGATATCCGGAGTTTCTTGGGGTTAGCGGTGTATTACCGCAAGTTAGTAGCAGGATTCTCCAGGATTGCACTCCCCCTCACTTCGTTGACAAAGAAGGATGCTGTTTTTGATTGGATGCCGCGGTGTGAGGCGGCCTATGCAGAGCTGAAGGACAGACTTATCTCAGCCCCTATCCTTGCACTTCCATCGGGGAAGGAGGGATTTCAGATCTACACTGATGCGTCATATCAGGGGATGGGAGCGGTGCTTATGCAGCATGGGCACGTGATCGCCTATGCCTCCCGTCAGCTGAAGAAGCATGAGATGAACTACCCGGTGCACGACCTAGAGCTTGGGGCAGTCGTATTTTCTTTGAAGGTGTGGAGACATTATTTGTACGGGGTTCATTGTGAGATCTTCTCGGATCACAAGAACCTCAAGTACATCGACACCCAGAAGGACCTCAACCTACGACAGCGGCGATGGTTTGAGTTCTTGTGCGATTACGACTACACCATGCATTATCATCCGGGCAAGGCCAACACAGTAGCGGACGCTCTGAGCAGGAGGGGCAGTACCGCAGGGGCAGAGAGCAGAGTGATGGCCATGGAGTTGGTGCAGACGCTGCGGGATATGCAGATTACTCTGGTGAGCAGAGCCGACCCGGGAGTATATGCGGAGTACATGGCTTCGATGAGTATGACCTGTGACATACGAGACCGTATCCGGGAGGGACAACAGCAGGATCCGGCTTTGGAGCCGATATTCAGGTCATTGGCAGACGACGCTGCTGGAGATTACTCCTTGAAAGAGGACCTAGTTCACCACCGCGGCAGAGTTTACAACCCCGCCGGGAAGGGGATTCGAGAGGAGGTTCTTCGGGAGGCCCATTGCTCCCAATATTCGGTACACCCTGACATTACCAAGATGGCGGCGGACCTGCGGAAGGTCGTGTTTTGGCCAGGGATGAAGAAGGATATCATACAGTTTGTGACCAATTGTGAGAGTTGCCAGAGGGTGAAGGCGGAGTGCGGGGCTCCGGGAGGTCTATTGCAGCCACTCCCGGTGCCGGAGTGGAAATTCGAGGATATATCTATGGATTTTGTGCACGGCCTGCCGCGTTCTCGCTCGGGAACGACTCCGTTTGGGTGATAGTCGACAGGTTGACCAAGGTGGCACGATTCATCCCAGTTCAGAAGGGGGGGCCGGTCAGCGGCCTAGTTCGTTTGTTTGTGGAAAAGGTGGTGAGGTATCATGGGGTGCCCAAGACGATAGTTTCAGATCGAGATGGACGCTTCACCTCTAGGGAGTGGAGAGCGGTCCAGGCCTACTTGGGATCCCGGTTGACTTTCAGCACTGTGTTTCATCCTCAGACCGACGGACAGACGGAGCGTACCAACCGGACGATGGAGGATTTACTACGACTGTGCATTCTGGATACGGGCATCCTTGGGAGCAACTGTTGCCGCTGATTGAGTTCTCGTACAACAACAGTCACCAGGCTAGCATTGGGATGGCACCATATGAGGCACTTTACGGGAGAAAGTGTCGCACCCCTCTTTCTTGGGTACAGGATGAGGACCCGCGGGCCTTGGGGTCAGATTATATAGAGGAGACGGACGCTATAGTTCGACTGATCCGGTATCGGATGCTGGAGGCGCAGAGCAGGCAGGCAAAGTATTATGACGCCCGACACTGTATGGTAGAGTTCCAGGTGGGGGGTCGTGTCTTCTTGAAGATACGCCTGATGCACGAAGTTACACGGATGAAAGGGCGGAAGAAGCTCAGTCCTCGGTACATGGGGCCGTATCCAGTCCTGGAGAGGATCGGTCCTTTGGCGTACAGGCTGGAGCTGCCGCCCGAGCTGGCGAACGTGCACGACGTCTTCCACGTTTCCTCCCTCCGGAGAGCTCTCCTTCGGCCCGAGCAGCTTGTGGGGTCTACTTCAGGCACGGTGGCACCCGACCGATCAGTCATGCTAGAGCCTATCCGGATCGACGACTCAGAGGTCCGCGTCTTGCGGCGAAAGAAGGTCCCGCTGGTAAAGGTGTTGTGGTCCAACCATGGGCGAGAGGAGCACACTTGGGAGCCCTTGGACCTCATGCGGGAGCGCTACCCGGGACTCTTTGCTTCAGGTACGGTTTAATATTGTAAGTTACATTCCTCTATGTGTTTTTCTTGCATCTTGTAGACCCAAACTAGAATTTCGAGGATGAAATTATTTTATTGTTTATTAGGATTTGTAACATCCCCAATCCTACTAGACCCCTAGTGTGAGAATGGGGAGCTCAAAGGGTGGGTTGAGGAGCCTTGAGGACCCCTTAGGATGAGAATTTTGCTAAGGCACACCTAAAAGTCCCAATCAGATAGGACCCAAGCTACTAAGGAGGGCCAATTGGACACTTGTTTTCCCCAAAATGAGACCACCCTTAGTCCCATAAACCCTAATGAAGGAGTGATGGGGTGATCATTCCCCTTAGTGAGGCTCAATTTCATAAGATTAGCCCAAAATCACCTTAAGTGAGCATGAACCAAACCAACCAATTAAGGGGCAATTGACCCCCAAGAGGCCAAATTGACTTCCCCCTTATGTTCCAGACTCTATTAGAGACCTATTGGACCCAAAAGCCCCATCATGGGAGGGTCAAGTCACCTCAATTTGGCCAAAGTCCCAAAGAAGGGCAATTTGGGTAATTTCACACCTTTGGATCAAATTGGGCCAAATAGGGCCCCACCATGGGCCAAGCTCCATTGGGTGATGGCATGGGACCCATGACCTACATGGGGGACCAGTCAACCCAATTGGTCAAAGTCAAAGTCAACCCAATTGGGCTTAATCCCAAATTGAGTGCCCAAACCTTTTTCCCCACTTTAATTAGAGCCTAAGTCTAAGGTGAAGAATTAAATAGGCTCCTAGGTTCTGGTGGGATGTGGCTAAGGGGTTTGGGCTAACCTAAGCTAACCCAAGTGAGGGGTTGGTTAAAGGAGGGGACAAAAGTGGCTTGATAAAGCAAAAAGCAAAGAAGACACAATCTCCCCCTCTCTCTCCTCCCAATCAGCCTTGGGCTCACCCTTGAAGGGAGTTGATTGCTGTGGTGGAGCTGGAAAGCAGGGCTGCAGCAGGTGGTGGTCGGCCAAGCCAATTCCGTGAGCCCCAATTTCAAATCTCCCTAGGCCGGCCTCCTCAGCTTATTTAAGCATCACCAACAGCTCCAGAAGCTCGTTTGCAGTCGGGCTAGTGCTTTGGATCAAAGAAATCGGTGGAGAATTGAGTGATGTAGCAAGCTCGCCGGAGACGGAAATGGCAAACCGCCGGAACACTCGCCGCCCAGTCCGTTTCCAGGTTCGCTTCTCCCCCCCCCCCCCCCCTCTGACTGTGCTAGCATCTAGGATCGTTAGATGTCGGGTTCGAGCTCAATTGAGCCGAGCCCAATTCGATTTTCTCCTCCGATTAGCCGTTTGGGCTTCTTGGTAAAACCGCCGGAAACGGCCCCCGCCGGCGACCAATCCACCGCCAATCGATCGGCACCACCTCAACGGAGGTGGTGGTGGCGGTGGCTGGACAGGGAGATGGACGGGTGGCCGGGATTTCCCGTTTCAGGTGGCTCCAGGTCGGGCAAATCAGAGCCGTTGGCTCGAGGAAGACGATGACTGTGCGTTGCCCGATCTGCTTCAAGATTCGTGCGCAGTCAGCGCCTTATGACTTGATTTAATTGGTGTGCTGTTAGCCATAATCTGCACTCTTTTTATAACTCAATATTAAGGCCCTTAGATGCCCTAAATCAAAAAGTTTCCTGAGACAACTCTTGTAGATGGTTGAGTCTACTTTCATTTGGGACTTAGATCAAACCATTTGGTGTTGATTTGACTCCTGTAGAGCCATTCTTCTGAGGCTGGTCCAAATAAATTCCTAGCACTAAAATGGTTATAACTCCCATTTGGCTTGGACTTTATGGCTGAGATTTTAAACTCTAGTGTAACTATACTAGACCTATCTTGAGCCCAAAAATCAGGATTTGTGGGGTACTTTTTCTATAGTTTTTGTCTAAACATTGAATAGTAAATTTCTGATCATTAGGTGGTCAAAACCCCTTGTGGGGCCCCCATTTTAGGGTGGGGTGAAGTTTAGGCTAAGTACACACTCTACTAAAAATACTGGATCCATTGGACCACTCCTTGTGGGTGAACCCTCTTTGGAGTGAGGATGGCTTAAGGGTTGGTGTGTGTTGGGCCAGTAATTTCACTTAGCTTGAGGAGCCAAATTGAGGCCCCTAATGGCCAATTCATGAAAATGATGTGAGACACACTATTGTAGCCTTGGATGTCTAGTTTCATTAGAAACTAAGATCTTGGCATTTTGAGGTCAGTAGACCCAAGAGGAGCCTTTTTCCTAGGGCTGGTCCTAGGTGGGGTTAGCCCACCAAAACCTTAATAACTTTTGATTGGGTGGGCCTATGGGGCTGAAATTTTGGCCACATGAGTGCCCACCCTAGTCCCACCTTGTGCCAAAAATTGGTGTAGATTGGGCACTTTATGTTATACTTTTAATCACATCTTAGGATTTTGGATCTAAGAGGAATTAGTGGGTGAAATCACCCCTAATGACCCTCAAATTTTGGTGGCATGTGGGTCTGTATATGTGTAACCTCTGTTCCAAATTTGAGACCAATTGGAGTTCACCTTAATGGTGAACCCCCAAAGGGCATATTTTTGCCCTAGGTTTGGAAGTCTCTTAACCTTGGTGGCTTGTGGATTTTGGAGCTTACCCTTAAGGGCTTATCAAAATTCAGTGGTGATGGGGCCTAGGGATGGTGTAGGGTCTTGCTCATCACCAAGGGGTGATTGGAGCAATGAAGACCAAAAACCCTAGCCCAAACCTCAAAAATTACTTAATTGCACTTTTGGGCCTTAATGAAGCAATTAGGACCTAAACACATTTTTAGACAACCAATCTTCAACCTTAGGCTGAGAATGGTGTTTTAGGACTAGAATAATTATCTTGGATTTTTTACTATTTAATTAGTATTTATTTTAATTTACGGAAAAAATAGCTTAATAGAGGGTTTATGCCAAATTAAGAACTTAGGTTATCTTTTCCTTACCAAACTGAACAAGGATGTCAATTGATATGTTAATGACCACTGGATTTAATCTTGTGATCCTTGAAGATCTTTTCATGCTTACTTGGTTGAATTTACACATATGCCCCTTTTTAAAATAAATTAATAAATAATGGCATTTGTCCTTGCAAAATTCTGAGATTTTGGCCAGACATTGATATTCATACTCTAAAGCATTGGAATCATTTGGGGTGTCCTTTACTTAAGAATTTATCCACTTTGTGATTTTTGAGAAAAACCTAGGTTTTGGGGATTTAATTATGTTGCATAGCAAAACCATACCTAAGGCCCCCAAACTCTGTAGGATGTTTACTTATGATGATATGTGGCCTCTGTAATTTTAATTGGTGCACTTATAGTGAGAAATATTGTACTCATAGGAATATTACCACTTATGCCCTTTTAATGAATTATGCAAAAACATAAGCAAATCACCTTGTAACCATATGAAACTTTCAGATGATGATTACACCAATGTTTTTATCGTATGGGAATTTTTCTGGAATTTTAAATGCAGTGTTTGTTATTTATTTAATTAATTTGGTGATTTTGTACTTAACTTTAATTATTTAATTCAAGGGCAAAACAGTAATTATAATTCTTCATCCTTTGGGGTTATGCATTTGAATTCAATATACACCCATGATAATTGTTTGGAAGCATGTTGAATTATATTTCTTGTACTTCATGAAGAAATTGGATTATTCAACCCTTGTGTATTTAATCCTTTAAAAATATCAAATCATAGGGCAATGAGATGATACTTTGTTATCTGTAGTCTTAGATTAAGATATGCCCATGATAATTGTTTGGAAGCATGTTGAATTATATTTCTTGTACTTCATGAAGAAATTGGATTATTCAACCCTTGTGTATTTAATCCTTTAAAAATATCAAATCATAGGGCAATGAGATTATACGTTGTTATCTGTAGTCTTAGATTAAGATATGCCCATGATAATTGTTTGGAAGCATGTTGAATTATATTTCTTGTACTTCATGAAGAAATTGGATTATTCAACCCTTGTGTATTTAATCCTTTAAAAATATCAAATCATGGGGCAATGAGATGATACTTGGTTATCTGTAGTCTTAGGTTAAGATATGTCCATGATAATTGTTTGGAAGCATGTTGAATTATATTTCTTGTACTTCATGTAGAAGTTGGATTATTCAACCCTTGAGAGTTTAATCAGTTTAAAATATCAAATCACATGGTAATGACTCAATAATTTGGCAGGAAACTATAGGTCCCCATATGGACACTTGGTAATTTTTGTAGAATTTTCATAAGGGAATTACTATTTTTCCTAATTATAGTGGCATTTTGGTAATTATACATTTATGATGATTTAGTAGGTCAAATGACACCCTAGGGCCATGATATTCAGTGCACCACCATGATATAGAATATTATCTTACTAATAATTCTCATGAAGCATGTAGAATCATTTTGAGGGTAGTTCATGTGTAATGTGACTTAGGGCCTTAACTACTTAAAATTATATTAAATACCAATTTAATATGGAAAATTATGGAAATCAGAATATACCTTACTAGGGTTAGTGGGAGCCTAGGATAATTACTGGAGACCCTGGTGATGAGTTTTTAGAAGGGTTCACTCATGGGGTTGATGGTTAGTTCAAATTAGTGGTCTGCGTTTAGTAAAAACAGAATTTTGAGTTTCATACAATTCAGACCACTAAGTAGTGTTTAGAAGTGGTATACAATCAGTAATTGAGTTATAGCACACAAGGATTCAGGGAGGGTCAATCCTAGGGTTAGTTGTGTTAGAGTCAACGTAGGAGGAATGGAGGTACGTCCAACCCATTTGGGTGGGACGGGAGATGAGCTAAGTCGTTTTAACTATTGGAAACGAGGAAGGGTGAACCAATTGTTAACCACCAACTAAAGTAAATTTCTTGAGGAGGATGGTGGGGGTTGAGCCCATTGCGTTCCCTAGTACCGCCGGGAACCCTTCACCGGGTGGACCGCGGGAAGCCCAGGACTTACCTTAAATCACCAAAGAAGTAACCTAAAAAATAAGTAAGGAAACACGACCAATAATACTAAGTGTCTTGAGAAAGGGATCTTTGGGTGTCATCCCACTGTAGTTCCTAGTACCGTAGCGAGCCCCTTGCAGGGTAACCCTCGGGAAGTCCAAGATTAACCCTAAACTGCAATAACATTTAAAGTAGGCAAGAGTAGCCCTAGTAGGGTAAGATTGGATTTATGTAACCCTCCCAGTTGCGGGAGTGGCAGTATTGTGGTGCTCGGTTAGACGAGCGGGAACCTCGAGGGGATGATTATCCCGGTAACTTTCTCAGAAATGTAGCAGGTCTTCGGTACTAGGCAGGTCGTCACTCCGACCGCGGTACGTTGACTTAGCGGGTGTGTAGAGGTCTAAGGGGCCAGCTTGGCTGCGTCTCGGGACGACAGTTCCCCGAAGACACCTCTCACTTGGCTCACAGTCTGGTGGACTCCAGCAAAGAGTACGCAGAGCTCCGCGGTTGCTTAGCGTCGAGGCGTACGTGCGGTCTAGGCCTGGTAGAGTGTATACCTGCCTAGGAGTGGACAGCCCGGTCCGCTACCACCATGTGTCACAGCGGTTGGTACCAGAGAGGTTGGCTTCCTTTCAAACAGAGGGAACTAGAAAGGTCTGTGTGCACAGAGTCGTGTGGGTGAGTTCAATGCATAATCATTCATAGCATAAGCATAGCATACGCACTTGCAGATCCTCATCATATAAATTAGTATGGGCTCTTTTATATGATGAGTTATAATTCCTGGAAATCCTAACTTATAAGTTTGTATGGGCATTCATATAAGTCAGGGTACGAGATTGATTACTTGTCGCTACTGTTTTTACTGCTTCACTTTACTTGCTCTACTTGTTGTTCATTTATTACTGCACACCTTTATTATACTCCTGCTTTACTCCTGCTTATGCTCCTGCTTATACATGTTTAGATTAGCCCCCTTTTTACTTGTGTACATATATACTAGTTTACTTTCCCTGTCACTTGCTTGTTCCTTGCTCGTCCCCCACTTCATCCTCCCGCGCGGTACCTAGGAGTCGCAGGAGGAGGAGGGGACCTAGCGAGCTCGGTCATTCTTTGACTGACGTTTTGCATTGGGGCCGAAAAACAATCTAGGATTCCGAGGAGACGGAGCTGTCGCACGCACCGCAGGAGACGAGGGCAGGACCTGAGCAGCCAGCGACGCAGCGGGTAGCGGCCACGAGACATCAGGTGGATTACATTTTGAGTATTAGTGAAGTGTGATGATGAGATAGCTTCTACATGTAGAGAGGATGTGAGATGAGAGAGTTTTGTTCCATGATGTACCGGGCTTTAAGCCCTTTCATTTATGTACTCTCATTTTCATGCTCGGACTTTTATATGTATCGCTTGATTAGCTTTTGATATATTCTGGAATGTGATTTGTGGACTCCTTTCATTTAGTTTGTACTCTCTCTCTTGTACTCACTTTTGCTATTGCTCGCACCATGATCGTAGCCGGCAGGGTCGACGTTGCATGGTGTAGCCCAACCCGTGTGTTGGAAGTCACCGCAATGCGTCGGTTCTGGGCATAAGGTCCGCTTGGCCCCGGGAGAGGGGAATGGGATCTTACACCGCTCACCGTACCGGATAGCACCAAAGGAATTGGCAGAGCTGAAGGTCCAATTGCAAGAGCTTCTAGAGCAAGGCTATGTACGTCCGAGTTCATCGCCTTGGAGTGCGCCGGTCCTCTTTGTGAAAAAGAAGGACGGGAGCTTGCGTCTATGTATCGACTATCGAGAGCTGAATAAGTTGACCGAGAAGAACCGTTATCCGATTCCAAGAATCGACGACTTATTCGACCAACTGGTTGGGTCAACGGTATACTCTAAGCTTGACTTAAGGTCCGGCTATTATCAGCTTCGTATTCGGGATTGTAACATTCCAAAGACAACGTTCAGCACCCGCTGTTGGGTATTGTATCCACAATCACCTGGATTTGAAGATGTCCCATAATGAACTAAATTGAATTGAGTATGTATTTGATGATTTCTCTTTAGATGTATTGTGACAGGTCATAATGCTAAGTGCACACCAAAGTCAGGTTGCAATGGATCACCAAACACAGTTCTAGACAATGTAATCCCTCATTGTGTAGAACAAAGTGTTGGTTCATGTGTAATCTCTCTTTTGGGGTGCACTTCATATTCTCACAACTGAAGGCTTTCAAGGTTGAGGAGTGGAGCAGGTTTTCAGAAGAAAAAGGAATTTTTGCTAAGTCAATTCGTCGAGATGTCACGTGAAGTCCCGATGACTCCCGACGAATCCTGACAGAAGCAAATCTTCCATTTTGAAGAAGAAAATTCCGCTGCCAAGTCCATTCGTCGGCTGTTCTCGTGAACTCCCGACGAATGTCGACGAATCCAGACAGAAGCCAGTTTTCCTGTCTGAAAAAGGAATTTCTGTGGCTAAGTCCATTCGTCGGCTGTTCTCGTGAACTCCCGACGAATATCGACGAATGCTGACAGAAGTCAAAAAGGCAGCTTTGTGAAGGAATCTTTGCAGCTAAGGTCAATTCGTCGAAAAGTTCTCGAGGACTCCCGACGAATCCCGACGAATGAAAACAGAAGGTGTTTTCCACGGCTTGATCAGCATTTCCAATGGCTAAGTCAATTCGTCGAATGTTCACGTGAAGTCTCGACGAATGACGAACAGACGGATTTCAAATTTACGTTTTGTTTTGAAAATTAGGGTTGACCAACATGTCCAGTACACGTGGCGACCTCTCCTTATCTGTCGCTCGAGCCGTTGGAGGTTTCCCTTTAAATACTCCTTTATTTTTAGGGCAAACATGTATGTTAAGAAGAGATATTATTCTAGCCGTCTTCATCATCGTCTGCTAAACAAGTTTCTGAGATCTAACTTCTGCATCGCTCAAGATTCGTTCTCCAGTGCTGCTAAAGATTTCTCAGATAAGAAGGCCTTTGATCTTGTTTCTACTCTCTTTTTGAAGATCTTTCAAATAAATCAAAGGGCCTAATCAGATCAGGTTTGCTGAGTTTCTTCTCTTCCAAATCTTTGAAGATCCAAACTTTCTTTCTCAAGGAAGAAGAAGACTCAGTCTTTCAAGATCTGAAAGTTAATCTTTGTTGAGATTTAGAAGAAGTAATTTTTTTTCAATCTCTATTTGTTTTCTGTAGGAGTTTTCACTCAGAGTTATTTTGTAGGAGTTGTTTACTCCGAGTTGTAGGAGTTTATCTCCGAGTGTTTTTTGTAGGAGAGGTTGTTCTCCGAGCTTGTAGGAGTCATTGTCTCTGAGTGTAAGGATTTGTTGATAAATCCGATTTTTGGTGAACTTGCCGACGCTAGCCCGAAGTGCTAGATAGGCGGAGAGGGAGAGAGGAGTACCCACCTTGGGGAACCTCTATAAATCTTGTGTCTCTGTGCTGTGATTTTTATTGTTGTGTGTGCTAAATTTTTATTCCGCAATCGCAGTAGAGATCACCTATTCACCCCCCCCCCCCCTTTACGTGATTTAGGTTGACAACTAGTTCTTTCACCCGCTTTGGGCACTATGAGTTCACTGTTATGTCGTTCGGTCTATCTAATTCACACGTCGGTATTCATGGACTTAATGAATAGAACGTTCCGAGAATATTTGGATCAGTTTGTGATCGTCTTCATCGACGACATTTTGGTATACTCTCAGTCGGAGGAGGAGCATGCAGAGCATCTGCACGCAGTTTTGAGCACCCTGAGGAGGAGTCAACTATATGCCAAGTTCTCCAAGTGCGAGTTTTGGCTATCGTCAGTAGCATTCCTGGGTCATGTTGTTAGTGGAGATGGAATTGCGTTGATCCGTCGAAAATAGAAGCAATCCGAGTGTGGCCTGTGTTGAAAAACGTAGCGGAAGTCCGAAGTTTCTTAGGACTTGCCGGCTATTATAGGCGCTTTGTGGAGAACTTCTCGAGGGTCGCACTCCCTCTCACTAAACTGACTAGGAAAGATCACAAGTTCGATTGGTCGCCTGAGTGTGCTCGAGCTTTGAAGAATTGAAGAGCCGTCTGACCACGGCGCCCATTCTATGCTCGCCATGTGGTACGGAAGGCTACGAAATTTATAGTGATGCCTCGGGGAGTGGTTTGGGTTGCGTCCTAGTGCAGTTCGGAAAGGTAATTGCCTACGGCTCCCGACAACTGAAGGCTCATGAAAAGGAATTACCCGGTCCATGATTTGGAGCTAGCGGCCGTGGTTTTCGCCATCAAGCTTTGGAGGCATTACTTGTATGGCGTGAAGATCGATATCTTTACTGACCATAAGAGCCTCAAGTACCTGCTGGATCAAAGGGAGTTGATATGCGTCAGAGGAGGTGGATGGAGTTCCTTAGGGACTACACCTTCTACATCAAATATACTCCTGGTAAGGGAAATGTAGTTGCGGATGCATTGAGTCGTCGGGCTCCTGCTCAAGCAAATTGGATTTTGATGCAGCGATGAGCGTCTAATCCGCGAGCTAGAAGATATGGAGATCATTTGCGTCGATAGAAAGAGCGTCTCCTTCAGCATGCTTGAACTGGATGGAAGTTCAATACGACCTTGCCGATCGAGTTCGACAAGCATTGGAGCTGGATGAGAGCATGAAACGCTATAAAAGCGGAGACCGTCGATGGGTCAAATGTTGTTTTCCTCTTTCGAAGATGGCCTAATGTGGAAAAAGGACATGTTGTGCGTCCCAAATGTTGGCACTCTACGGGCGGAGTTGATGTACGAGGCTCATCATACCAAGTACTCGATCCACCCTGGGAGCACGAAAATGTACATGGATATGAAGAAACTCTTCTGGTGCCCGGGTATGAAGAAAGACATTGCACTCTACGTGGCCAAGTGTCATACTTGCGCGTTGGTGAAGGTTGAATGTCAAAGACCTGGTGGGTTTTCTAAAGTCTTTGCCGATTCCGGAATGGAAGTTCGATGATATTTTGATGATTTCGTGCACGGATTGCCGAGATCGCAACATGGAAACGACGCCATCTGGGTGGTCGTGGACCGATTGACGAAGGTATCACACTTTGTTCTGAACCGGAAGGATGATTCTGTGGAAAAGCTGGCAAAGTTATACGTTGATAATATCGTACGGTTGCACGGGATTCCCCTAGCATCGTCAGTGATCATGATGGGCGTTCACATCAAATGATTGGAGGCTGATTCATCAATTATTGGGTACCAAGCTAAAGTTTAGCACGACCTTCCACCCGCAAAACGGATGGACAGACCGAAAGGACCAATAGGACGATGGAGGACATGCTGAGGATGTGCGCCCTGGACTTCGGAAAGAGATGGGAGGACCATCTCTATATGATTGAGTTTGCTTACAACAATAGCTACCAAGCAAGTATAAAGATGGCACCTTTCGAGGCTCTTTATGGTAGGAAATGTCGCACACCGTTATCTTGAGCTGAAACGGGCGACACTAAGTTGTTAAAACACAAGGACGTGGATGAGGCAAATACATCAATTCGGGCTATTCGGGAGCGGTTGCTCATTGCCCAGGATAGGCAAGCAAAATACTACAATGCAAATCACCGGAATGTCGAGTTCGCCATTGGCGACTGGGTTTATCTCAAGATCAAACCGTTCAAAGGAGTATCGAGGATCTGACGCTTGAAAAAGCTAAGTCCGAGGTACTTAGGACCGTTCGAGATCTTGGAGCGCATTGGTGAAGCTGCCTACCGGCTTGCTCTATCTTCGGAGCTAAGCGGGCTTCATGACGTATTTCACATTTCTGTTTTGCGGAAGGCTGTGAAAGAGCCTACTCATGTTGTTGCGGTCAGCGAAGTGTCGGTAGATGGTGGGCTAGCGACGAAAGTCAAACCCATTTGCATTGAAGACACTGCAGTGAAGCAGTTGCGGAACAAGTCCATTCGGATGGTGAAGGTCCGTTGGAACAACTATGGAAAAGAGGAACTCTCTTGGGAAAGAGAGCAAAACATGCTTGCGGAGTACCCCGAGCTTTTCCTTTCAGGTATAATCTTTTTGTACCTTTCTGTGTTTCGGAATTTTGGGCCGAAATTCTGTTAAGGGGGTGGAGTTGTAACACCCAAAACTTTGAAGCAGAATTGGGCTGCTGGGAGCTAGCGCAGGCGGTAGTGCTACTGCCTGGCGCTAGCCATCTCGACGGTTGCTAGTCGTCGAGACGGCATCTTTAAGTGTCGACAGATGCTAGCCGTCGAGACGGAAGCTAGCGCAGGCGCTAGCGCTAGCGCGCGATATAGATCCGTGATTTGAAATCGTGGTCGTCAAATCCTTATGTTCTTAAATCTGATGGCTGGGATTTAATCCGGGATTTCTTAAGCCTTGACCAGAGGAGATACTCTCTTTATTCTAAAGTCTTATCTCTTTTCAAGCTTGAGAAAGAGGAAAGTCAAGGAGGAAGAAGAAGGTGTCTTCCACCATTGACGGAGCTCTGAAGCTCCGAATCGCGAGTTGTTTTCAGATCCACGGAGAGCAGCCCGGTGCGGGTCCTTTTCATCCGTTTAGAATCTTGGATTCTCATGGTGAACAAGAAAAGGACAAGGGTAACGATCTTCTACTTGGACAAGTGAAGTCCTCCTTTTTATGGCATGTTTGCATGGAAAATCCCCCACCGATTGGTGGAGAAAAAGCGAGTTTTCCAGTGGGTTGATCGTTTCGATCCCCTTGTGGTTACTTGCATTAGCATCCGGAATCGTAGCACGGATATAGGCATTGTGTGTGAAACCCATCCGGACAGGTTGGTCTGGATTGGTGATGGCTATAGTGATTAATTATGCCGGAGAAGACTCCGTGTTTTGTTTGCGCTATTTTCGGTTCTGTGTACAGTAGAGTACTGTAGGGAGTCCTGGAGGTAACCTCCAGGAAATACCCGAAGTTGTGGGTGGTTTCGGAGATCTGCCACTACCTCCCGACGCTAGTGCTAGCGCCGGCGGTAGCTCCCAGGGAACTGGTTGTGGAGGTGTGAAACCACCTTTCTTTATTCGGGCCGAGGTGAAGCTGTACCCAACGTCGCGACGTTTGATTCCGACGATTTGAGCACGGGCAAAGCTGAAACTGAACCCGCTCCCATATCGAATCGGTGAGAGGTGGCTCCTCGTGCACCGTATCATGTTGGGATTGGTCCGTAAGGCAAGTTGGTCTTGACGGTCAAAGCTCATGCGAACTCTTTGTTTAAGGAGTTGTTAGGTGTAGCTTAGAGAGTACACCATGAGAGTGCCTTGAGAGCACGAATTGTGTGGCCGTGCGTGCCCACGTTGGTGTTGATTGCTGTACATGTGTTGTTTGAATGTACCTTGACAATCTATGCCTATTACTGTATGCCTGCAGGGAAGGAGTACCACCACCCCGGTTTTAGGGGTGGGGTCATTATAATTTTGGTCAGCTTTAGCTGACCGGTTACCTGTTTGCCACATTTTGGGTGGATCGTTGTTGCAGGTGCAGTTGAGCCAAGCGTGAAATAGCGGGCGGTGGCCCTTTGATGTGTTGGCCCTCGAAGGCCAGCCTCTTTTCTGCTTTTCATGTATTGTCGGCCTGCATGCCGATGTATGTTTTTGGAGTTTTGTACTTTTTGGAAAGTAAGGCCTTAAGGCGTAACTCTACACTTTATTGTTTCATTCCTGTGATAGTGGACTATTCTAAAAGAAATGTTAAATCTTTATGCTTCTGCTTATGTTTGGTATACTCTGGTGTAGTTCTTTTCTGTATATCTCCTTTTAACACCTAGCTAGTGTGGTTGGTATAGCGTGGGGTCCCGGCCGGACCTACTATTATATTATTCGTACTGGAAGGGTGTTACACCTCCTTCCTCTTTCTTCTCCTCCTTTGCTTCCTCTTCGGGACCTGCCGGCTCCCCCATCTCCCGATCCCACTCCTCTGCTTCGGCCATCCAGGAGATGGTTTTCACGGCCGTCATGTAGCACTACCTCGCTACCTTATGGTCACCCCTTACCCGGACCTGAACTCCTCCCGAGTTGAACTTAAGGCATTGGTGGAAGGTGGAGGGGACGCAGTGGAACGCACTGATAAGCGGCCGTCCGAAGATGACACTATAGCTGCTGGGGGCGTCCACTATGAAAAAGCGGCAATTCCGGGACTGCTCCCCCCCCCCCCCCAGGACCACGTGAAGTCCCACTCCTCCTTCTACCTCCTTCCCCTCCCCGGAGAACCCAAACAAACGGTCCATCTGAGGTCACACCCTCTTGTTCTCCACTTTCATCTAATCGAGACGCCTTCTAGAAGATGATGTTAACTGAACTTCTGTTATCCACGAGGATCCGGGCCACCGTGAAGTTCTCAATGGCGGTCTGGATGACCAGCGCATCGCAGAAAGGGTCTTCATGACTCGACATGTCCCTCTGGGAGAATGTAATTTTTTCTGTCAGGGGTGGGGCTTGGGAGGTCGAAGCTACGCTCCGACGATAGATGGTATGGAGATTCGCCTTGCAGGTTGCCTCAAAACCCTACACCCCCGTGGATCACTTCGATCCAGTCCTCGGGTCCCCACATCGACCATGTCCTCAGCACCTTTCATCCTCTTCCTCTCGAGGCAGGACCTCCTTAATCCTCACCTGCTGCTGCTGCCGACGGCGCCGGCGCTCTGGCCCTCTTCGTCCCCAAGAACTCCGGGCAAGTGGTCGTTGCGTGACCTTCCTCATCATCGAAGTCACAAATACAGCAACGCCACCTCCACCCTCTCGACCTCCACCCCCATGTTCCTCCTTCGGGTTGCTGCCCCTGCTCCACCCCTTGCTCTTCCTCCTCTTCCTCTCCCTATTGCCATCACGTGTTTGAGGCAGGGGAGGCATATACCTCAGACCCTGGCTCCACCCCAGCTGAGGGTCTCCCCTAGCCTCCATGGAAGTGTCCCCCTCCTGGGGCAAAAACCTCTCACTTGACCCTGACATCCTCCACCTTGCTGCCTCCACCCCACCTCCGGGCTCTGGGCTCGTCCCTCCTTCTTACCTCTAGTTGCCTGACCTCCGGCTCACTGAGCTTTGTTAGCCTCCTGGTGAGCTCTGGGTTTGCCTCATCCCCCTCAATCTCCTCTGTCACCCTCTCCATCAGCTCCTCGTAGGAGACGGGGGCCTTCCTCTTCAATCCCATTTTGAAGAAACTCTCCCTCAGCCCTTGAAAGTGGAGGTTTAGTTCTTATTTATCTTATTAAAAGATCTTGCTTAATTTTTACTTTCAAAGTAAGTGATATATATATATATAAGTGAGTTTGCTGATTTCTGTATGAGTAATAAATCAAACAGTTAGAGTGCACAGCATAAATAAGAAAATAAAACAAAGTAAACAAGAAGCAATCCAGATGACACAAGATGTATAGTAGTTCCCCTCAACTGGGTACATCTACTCTTCTACTCACTGGTAGGAATCCACTAGGAGGTTTTGATAAGGTGCCCTCACGACCAAGGTGATTTTGATAAGGTGTCCCACACACCAATAAGCTTTTGATAAGGTGCTCTAACCAAGATGCAGGTTTTTGCTAAGGTGTCCGGTCACCGAGAGTTAACTTTTGAAGGGAGTTATAACCCTGTACAAGAGGTGGAAAGGAATAAAAGGAAAAACAGAAAGATTTGTTGTTCTTCTCTGTATGAGAAGACTCTTGAAGATCCTAATTTGAAGTTGAATGGATCTTGATGAAGATGTTGAAGAGCTCCCCCTGTCTGATGTAAGTTGATGACAGTTCTGGAGTCCTCTTCTCTTGATTGTACAAACACTCCTTTCTTCTTATGCAGTGATGATCCTGAGCAAATGGTTGTGATTGGTGTCTCAGGATATATGTGATCTGCAAGAAGATGTTAGCAAAAAGAAGATATACAAGAATAGATCTCTTCTTTTGTATCTGTGTATTCTCTATATATATTCCTATTTCTCTCTGTCTATGTATATTTATATTTCTGCTCTTCTCTTTATATATAATCCGGAGAAGACTTTTTAATTCTTGCTGGGATAAGGAAAGAGATAGTCTCTTTAATTGATTCCTTGGGAAGAGGAGTTTCCGTCTTTGACTTATCTGCAAACGGCTATAAACTTTATTGCCTGCAACGGCTATATCAGAAAAGCATGTTTACAATAATGTTAGTACAGCTGTATAATAAGAATATTTGCTGACAACATTTTTTGTCGAGCGCTGTTCTGAAGGATATTTGTCGAGTGTTGGCTGGCTTGAGTTTGTCGAGCGCCGTTCAGAGAATGCCTGGCCGCTGAGATTATTCTGACTGAATTCGTCGAGCGCTGTTCTGATAGAGATTTGTCGAGTGCTGTTCTGATGGAAATTTATCGAGCGCTGGCTGGCTTGAATTTGTCGAGCGCTGGATGTCTTGAATTTGTCGAGCGTCGTTCGACATTCGTCGAACGCAGAGAGCTTATATTATTTTCTTATATTTTCTCTGATTCGATCGCATTATATTTAATTGATGTTTTTTTTGTTTTCTTACTTAAGGAAATTGATCTAAAGTTATGATATGTTTTAAGATGGAAACTTAAATCTTAAATATGAATCCTAACTCAAATCAAAAGTATCAGCTTTCTTATCTTAGTGAGATTTGGTCTAAGTTTTTAGATGAATTAATGACAAAAGGGGTGGATCCTAACTCAAATCAAAAACTAAGGTTCCAACAATCTCCCCCTATTTGAGTTGGGATCCTAAATCAAATTAAAACTAGTGGCCTGGTAATCTCCCCGATTTGGTTAGGATGCCGATAGTTTAATTTTTATATTCTCCTTTTCTCTCTCACTTGGTAGTTGATCTTCCCATTTTCCCTTTCACTTGGCTTTAATAATTTTTTATTCTTTAAAATTATTTGAGCAACTCTTCTTTCCTAGATTTTGATTTCTAAAGATCTGAATTAAAATTTTCAATTGCAGCAACCTTTAATGGATTCTAAGGAATAAAAAAAAACTTTGTCTGATACCTTCTTTCTATAGAATCTCTTAAATCAGAGGAGACTCACACTCAGTCCCATGATCATTTCTGATCAATATAACTACAGTAGAATGCTCAACATGATTTTCAGAGAAATCTGTAAGAATATGAAGTTTATCTGACATTGTTTTTGAGATAGAAAATTCAAATGAATTTTAA
The DNA here is from genome assembly GCA_033032865.1 of Dactylorhiza incarnata. NCBI lineage: Eukaryota > Viridiplantae > Streptophyta > Magnoliopsida > Asparagales > Orchidaceae > Dactylorhiza > Dactylorhiza incarnata. The sequence continues at coordinate 37,026 of JAWHQI010002216.1, forward strand.
TGTTTGCTGTTTTAATTAGGGATGGAGTTTAATGGTGAAAAACTTTTTGATATCATTTGAAAGTTCTTTTAGAAATATATGTTTCAAGAACTTTGAAATCTGATTTTTGATACCTATTGAAAGTTTTCTTTTGTAGTCATTAAAATATATGTTTGATATTATTTTAAATTTTTCTTGATATTCATTAAGCAGTTTAGCCTTAATTGATTTATTTTGTGCTTTTGAATTTTCTTCAGATTTATTATCTACAGAAGTTAGAATGGTTTATGTTTGTTAACTTCTTTTTAATTTCTTTGTTTGATTTATTGAATCTGTAAATGTTATTTTAAAGACAGATTTGTAATTTGTAGAGGTAGGGTTGTGAATTGAAATTACCTCATTTACCTTTTCTGTTTCATCTTTTGCATCTGGATTTTGGTATGGACCATATATGGCCATCATGCAGAAAGCTCTAGCTCTGTGTTCTTCTTCTTTTCTTCTTCACTTAGTTTGGTTGATAGTTCTGCATCATAAATATAGTTAGTGAAAGAAGAAGAAGAGGGTTCATTTACCATCCTAGAGAGGGAGTTCCAAATGCTCCTTGCTGAGGTGCAATCATCAATTCTTTGAAAAATGTCTTTTGACATTGATTGGGGCCAATATCTGCATAGCCTTTGCATTGACACTTTTCAGTTTTTCTTGATCAGATGAAGGGATTGAGGAAGAAAATCCTGTCAAAACGATTTGTAAATATTTTCATTTATGACATTCATATATAACTTAATTCTAATTTGCCATAAAGAAAAACTATCCAAATTACATATAAGTGGATCTGAGAATAGAAAATTTGCTTGTGCCATTAAAAAAACTTTTAAAAATAAGTTTAAGAACTAGGTGATCTTTGTGATTTCAGGTGTTAGCCTGTGTGGAAAAATCATCTCCTCTAATATCAATTGAAAGTGGAGGTTTAGTTCTTATTTATCTTATTAAAAGATCTTGCTTAATTTTTACTTTCAAAGTAAGTGATATATATAAGTGAGTTTGCTGATTCTGTATGAGTAATAAAATCAAACAGTTAGAGTGCACAGCATAAATAAGAAAATAAAACAAAGTAAACAAGAAGCAATCCAGATGACACAAGATGTATAGTAGTTCCCCCCAACTGGGTATTGTCTACTCTTCTACCCACTGGTAGGAATCCACTAGGAGGTTGTTGATAAGGTGCCCTCACACCAAGGTGATTTTGATAAGGTGTCCACACACCAATAAGCTTTTGATAAGGTGCTCTAACCAAGATGCAGGTTTTTGCTAAGGTGCCCTGTCACCGGGAGTTAACTTTTGAAGGGAGTTATAACCCCTGTACAAGAGCTGGAAAGGAATAAAAGGAAAAACAGAAAGATTTGTTGTTCTTCTCTGTATGAGAAGACTCTTGAAGATATTGATTTGAATTTGAATGGATCTTGATGAAGATGTTGAAGAGCTCCCCCTGTCTGATGTAAGTTGATGATAGTTCTGGAGTCCTCTTCTCTTGATTGTACAAACACTCCTTTCTTCTTATGCAGTGATGATCCTGAGCAAATGGTTGTGATTGGTGTCTCAGGATATATGTGATCTGCAAGAAGATGTTAGCAAAAAGAAGATATATAAGAATAGATCTCTTCTTTTTGTATCTGCGTATTCCCTATATATATTCCTATTTCTCTCTGTCTATGTATATTTATATTTTCTGCTCTTCTCTTTATATATAATCCGGAGAAGGCTTTTTAATTCTTGCTGAGAATAAGGAAAGAGATAAAGTCCCTTTAATTTGATTCCTTGGGAAGAAGAGTTTCCGTCTTTAACTTATCTGCAAACGGCTATAAACTTTATTGTCTGCAAAACGGCTATATCAGAAAAGCATGTTTATAATAATGTTAGTACAACTGTATAATAAGAATATTTGCTGACAATATTTTTCGTCGAGCGTTGTTCTGAAGGATATTTGTCGAGCGCATGGCTGACTTGAGTTTGTCGAGCGCCGTTCAGAGAATGCCTGGCCGCTGAGATTATTCTGACTTAATTCGTCGAGCGCTGTTCTGATAGAGATTTGTCGAGCGCTGTTCTGATGGAAATTTGTCGAGCGCTGGCTGTCCTGAATTTGTCGAGCGCTGGATGTCTTGAATTTGTCGAGCGCCGTTCGACATTCGTCGAACGCAGAGAGCTTGTATTATTTTCTTATATTTCTCTGATTCGATCGCATTATATTTAATTGATGTTTCTTTGTTTTCTTACTTAAGGAAATTGATCTAAGTTATGATGTGTTTTAAGATGGAAACTTAAATCTTAAATATGAATCCTAACTCAAATCAAAATTATCAGCTTTCTTATCTTAATGAGATTTGGTCTAAGTTTTTAGATGAATTGATGACAAAAGGGGTGGATCTTAACTCAAATCAAAAACTAAGGTTCCAACAGCCCTACCGTGAAGGCGAGCTGGAGGGCACACCCAGGCATCTCCTGGGTTAGCAGCACCTCCTCCTGGAATCGATCCGCGTAGCGGGCTAACGACTCCTTGGGTTCCTGCTTGACCTTAAAGAGACACTCAGCGTCCTTCCTCTTCTTCGAAGTCGAGAAACGCAACAAGAAGCTTCGACGAAAGTCTTCAAATGCGTAGATTGACCCCATAGGGAGTTGATGGAACCAAACCCTGGCATTCTCTTTCAGGGTGACGACAAAGAGCCGACACTTAAAAAGCATCCGACATAGGCCTGATAGAGACCGAGTCTTCGAACGACTGTAGGTGCTGGACGGGGTCGTCCTTCCCGTGGTAGTAGACCCTGTCCCACTCTCTGAACCCTTCCGGAACGGGTGCGGAAAGCACCAGCTCGCAAAAGGGGCTTCCCCCACCTGTCATCTTCTCCTGCTCCACTCGCCCCACGAGCTCTCTCGCCAGGCTTGAGCTCGCGGGAACCATGCTTGCGAGAGCCACGCTTTGTCGGGGCCGCACTCACGGGAGCTGTGCTCGTCGGAGCTGGGCTCGCCCGCACCGAGCTCGCTTGCGCCGTGCTCGCCTGCGCCGCGCTTGCTTGCGCCGCGCTCGCCAGAATCTCGCTCGGCGGGTTGGCGAACAGGTCTCAGCCCCCACCAGGTCTCTCGCGCCGACCCCCTTGCCACCTCCTTTTTAGCCCTTCCTCCCGGGGCATTCTCGCCAGCCGCTGGAGGAGGGAACACCTGAGGCGTCGGGGTCGCGAACGTCGCTTTGCAACGCTGCGACGGCGAATCTGATGGTGTCGAGGACTTCCCTCCTGAAGTCTGAGAACATCCTTGGCGTCACCACCGGGGGTGACCCGCAAAACTCCTCGCCCTGCTCTTTATCTCCTGCCATGTCCCTTCCTTGGAACTTTCTTGGACTAGCTACACCCCACGCTCACCGCACCAAAATGTTGAAACCAATTTCTTGGTCTCTTGTGAAGCTCGATCCCTCAACAAGTTGAGGGGTAGCTAGCACTTACTGGCTCCTTGGATGGAACAAACCGGAAACTCAAAACAAAACTTAGACCTTGGTCGCAGCGAGGAGGTCCCACCATAAACCCAGAAGATCTTTGCGCGCTTCCCCTCCTAAGACAAAGCTGAGACTGGGCACCTTGGAGAGCTAGAGAGTTAAGCCAAGAAAGCCTAGGGAGAAGGAAACTCAGAGTACTCCAGTTCGAATCCTCTCCCAAGGTGCCCTTCAAGGTCTATTTATAGTTTTTTGCTTGTGGTCTGCTAATAGCAGAATCCCGCCTTACATTCTTACTATACGCAGCCCAAAATGGTCTGCCAATAGCTAAACTCCGTTGTTTGGAAGGGCTAACTGCAGACCGCCAAGGGCTTTTGGGTAAAAACATCCCTGGACCCTTGCTGGGCGAGCCGCACCAGAGGCTTCCTCTCGCGAACTATAAAACCTGATTTGCATGTCTTCTTGCGATCTGATGGCGAGAGCCCAGCTCGCCCGCTCCCTGCGAGCGTCCACCGGGGAACCGGCTCGCTTGCCTCATGCGAGCGGCTACCGAGGGGCTTGCTCGCCTGCCTCATGCGAGCGGGCCCTTCGATGGACTCTGGCTCGCCCTCCTTATTACTTCTCTAGCCTGTTGGTCTTTCAATCTCTACTCACCTCCTGGCGAATATCGGGATTGTACAGAGTGGGAGAGAGAGAAAGAGAGTGAGGGGGGGGGGGGGGGGGGGGGGGGGGGGGGGGGGGGGGGGGGGGGGGGGGGGGGGGGGGGGGGGGGGGGGGGGGGGGGGGGGGGGGGGGGGGGGGGGGGGGGGGGGGGGGGGGGGGGGGGGGGGGGGGGGGGGGGGGGGGGGGGGGGGGGGGGGGGGGGGGGGGGGGGGGGGGGGGGGGGGGGGGGGGTGGGGGGGGGGGGGGGGGGGGGGGGGGGGGGGGGGGGGGGGGGGGGGGGGGGGGGGGGGGGGGGGGGGGGGGGGGGGGGGGGGGGGGGGGGGGGGGGGGGGGGGGGGGGGGGGGGGGGGGGGGGGGGGGGGGGGGGGGGGGGGGGGGGGGGGGGGGGGGGGGGGGGGGGGGGGGGGGGGGGGGGGGGGGGGGGGGGGGGGGGGGGGGGGGGGGGGGGGGGGGGGGGGGGGGGGGGGGGGGGGGGGGGGGGAGGGGGGGGGGGGGGGGGGGGGGGGGGGGGGGGGGGGGGGGGGGGGGGGGGGGGGGGGGGGGGGGGGGGGGGGGGGGGGGGGGGGGGGGGGGGGGGGGGAGGGGGGGGGGGGGGGGGGGGGGGGGGGGGGGGGGGGGGGGGGGGGGGGGGGGGGGGGGGGGGGGGGGGGGGGGGGGGGGGGGGGGGGGGGGGGGGGGGGGGGGGGGGGTGGGGGTGGGGGGGGGGGGGGGGGGGGGGGGGGGGGGGGGGGGGGGGGGGGGGGGGGGGGGGGGGGGGGGGGGGGGGGGGGGGGGGGGGGGGGGGGGGGGGGGGGGGGGGGGGGGGGGGGGGGGGGGGGGGGGGGGGGGGGGGGGGGGGGGGGGGGGGGGGGGGGGGGGGGGGGGGGGGGGGGGGGGGGGGGGGGGGGGGGGGGGGGGGGGGGGGGGGGGGGGGGGGGGGGGGGGGGGGGGGGGGGGGGGTG
>JAWHQI010002217.1:0-42075 GCA_033032865.1 Dactylorhiza incarnata
GCGAGTTCGTCGAACGCAGAGTTTTGGCGAGTTCATTCGAACGCGGTATGGCGAGTTTCGTCGAACGCAGATTGCGGGTTCTGCCCTTGGCGCAAACTGCAGAAAGGCATTGTGGGGTCCACCAGTCTCTCCCATATTAGTCAGAAGGACGGCTGAGAGCCGTTGAAGGCCGGGGATGTATAAAAGGGATAAATAAGGGTTGAGAAAGAACCTCCGCGAGATCTCCAGCACGCAAAATCGAGAACATAACTGTTCTATTGACGGCAGACAACAACTGAACTCACACAAGATGCAAGGAGAAAAGAGATAGCTCATCTTGATTCATTTTAAGATTGAGTAATAGATCCAGTCCTCATCTGAAGGGCTGATCAAGAAGAACAAGTTGGTGCTGATCTTATGCTCCCTGTTTAAGTCTGCAACAGCAGCTGAGAAGAAGAAGAAGAACCAGGCTTGACCTTTCTTTCTTCTATTTTGTAAAGATCATTATTTCTTTTGTAAGAACCTTTGGGTTCTGAGTTGTAGGGCATTATTGCCTGAGCTGTAGGAGGAGGATTCCTCTGAGATAGGACCTGCTGTGGTCTGAGTTGTAGGATCTGTGAGATCTGAGGTAAGGCTGTTTAGCCTGAGTTGTAGGGCATTATTTCCTGAGCTGTAGGAGGAGGATTCCTCTGAGGTAGGACCTGGAAGGGGTCTGAGTTGTAGGAGGTGATTCCTTTGAGGTAGGGTTGTTTTGGGCCTGAGATTGTAGGACCTGCTGTTGTCTGAGTTGTAGGAGGTGGATTCCTCTGAGGTAGGGTTTGTTTGGCTTGAGATTGTAGGACCTGTTGTGGTCTGAGTTGTAGGATCAGTGGCTGATCTGAGGTAGGGCTGCTGTGCCTGAGGTAGGGTTTGGGGAAAACCTGAGAGATCCTGAGGGATCTGTGTTGTAAGCTCTTGGAGCCGAGTTTGGAGGAGTTGGCTCTGTCTAACACACTGTTAGAAGGGTGAAGGGGAAAGTGGACTACCCATAGACACCCTGTCTTGGGGAACCACTATAAACACTTGTGTGTTGTCTGGGTGTGCTTGATTACTTGCTTAGAATAACTTTAAACATCTAAATCAAACAAGTAAAAATCAAAAGACCAATTCACCCCCCCTCTAGGTGATTTAGACTACAACCTTATAACTACAGTTAGTGACATGGTGACTGAAATGCACTGGAATATGTGAGAAGTTAGCATAGAGAACAGAAAGGCATAATGTTATAGAAGTGCTGATCTTAGTGGTAGAAAAGCCAGGTGAGAAGAGAGTTCATGTAAAGGTGGTTTAAGATGTGAAATATTGGAAGCGAAGGAACAACATGCGTGATTCAACTACTTGTTTTTAATGTTTTCAATTCACACAGAAACTTGCTAAGATCTTTTTTTAGATATTCCTTCTTTAAAACTTTGTATTCAATTCTTGTAAGGCAGATCATACTAGTTAGTCTTCATTCATTATTTCTGCATTTGAGATCTTGAATGTTATTTAAATATTCCAAATGTTGTGTTAAGCATTGTAATGGATGACTACAATCATGATTACTCTAGTGATAAAGATAATTTTGTAAGTGCTTCTCTGAATATGCTCAGTATCTTCAGTATTGCAACATAATAATGTCAACAATGACTTTTATACATGATAGTATTTGTGAACCAACACCATGCATGATGTGTACTCAGAAGGATAAATGGGTTAGAGAATGTTAAATGGGCATCCAAATAGGTTTTATAATACATTTAGAATGTCCAACAGATATTTATTGGTTTGATTAGGAAGCTTGAGGAGTGTCATGACTTACAATGATCACAATGAACGACGACCACAAAAGAAGTATTAGCTATTACATTGTGCATTCTAGCGCAACATGAATCAATCAGAGCAACATGTGAACACTTCCAACATTTAACCGAAACCAATCAAACCATACGTAGATATTTCTCAAATGACATAAGAGCATTACTGTTTCTGGCGATTATAAAACTAAATGATCCACAGTTTAGAGATATACTAGCGGAAATAAGATTGATGAGCAATATATGCTTTTCTTTAAGGAATGCATATGCGCGATTGATGGTACACATGTTGATGCAAGGATATCTGTAGAAGATCAAGTTCGATATATTGGTCGTCATGGTACCACAACACAGAATGTTATTGCGGTTTGCGACTTCAACATGTGCTTAACATTTGTGCTCACTGGGTGGGAATACCAACTCATGATAGTCGCATCTTTGCACGCGCTCTGACTAACCGTAGCCTTCATTTTCCACATCCCCCGCATGGTAATATCTTTTTTAATACTATTGTACTTTCATGCGTATTAAATATCTGTAATTAAATTATAAAATTTTATAGGTAAATATTACCTTAATACGTGTAATTAAAATTATAAAATTTTATAGGTAAATATTACCTAATTGATGTTGGATACCCATTGAGGATAGGGTATTTGAAGCCCTATCCAGATATAAGATAACATTTAGTAGATTATGCACGGATAGTCGTCCAGTTCAAGTCTGACATGAATATTCAACAAGCCACATTCATCACCTAGTAGTGTGATCGAACTTACATTTGGTATTTGGAAAAAGAAATGATGCATTCTTCGAAACATGCCACACTATACATTCCTAAAACAATGTTCTATTGTAATTGCTACAATGGCATTGCTTACTTTATCCGCAGGCATCCATTTCACATAGATCCTGAATTTAATGTTTGTGATGTTGATGAAAATTTAATATACCCCGAGGCACATGATTCCAGCAGTGGACAACCAGAATGTGTTATAATGGAAATTGACATGGACATAGATCTGCTTGGAGTGATGGGTGTGGATGGTATGCCATGGTACGAGATTCTATTACTGATGAATTGTATAATACTCGTAGTACAATAATAGATCTTATATTTATTGTATTTGTTGCTACAAAAGATATATCATTAATTGTACATTTTGTACTTCATAAGTAGATGAAATTCTACTAAGGAATCGAAGACTGAAAAGACATTAGAGATTATTTGTCATGTTATGTTTATTGTTATTTGTGGACTTTACATATTGCTATTTAAACGCATTGAGTGATGTGGAGGCAATTTACCTTTTGTAACCTCTTTATTTAGGATTTATATAATATTTACTTAACTCAGGGATAAATGATTAGCATAAAACAACATCTTTTTATTATTCAAAAGCTAAACAACTATTATTAAAAAGTTGTTCTTTTAAACAGAAAAAATGCAAAACATATTTTTGAAAAACACTTAAATGGAGATTTTTCAAACAGTCCACAACTTTTTCAAAACAACTTTCTAGACAGCTTTAATGTCATCATTGGTTTCTCACCACTGCTTTTTCCAGCGCCACCGCGCCGCCCCAAATAGAACCTAAAAGTGATAGATATGCTTACTCTCTTCCTTTATGCCTGATTGAAGTTTAGGGTTTGTACAGTAATTTCCCCTCTAATTTAAGGTTTTTCTTGTTTTTTCTTTTAGATATAATTCATTTTTTAGAGTTTTTCTTGATTGTCCTCTCAAATACCTTTTCTTGAGATACGAACATGATGTAATTGTTTGTTTCTGTTCATTAAGCTTTTTGTCTCTATATAGACACATTGTTCTTCTCTTTTAACGTTTATGTAATATTTGAGATTAGTTTTGCATGATTTTCTTCAGAGCTGTTAACTAATTCTTTGTTGGTGTTGAATACACTTATGTTTCTATTTAGATAGTAGGGGTGCAAATTAAATCGGTTCCACTCAAAACCAAGAATCAACTCATATATGTTCGGTTTTGATTTTTCGGAACCGGAACCGACCCATCTGCCTAAGTTACAGAACCGGATCCGTACCGAAAATCTCAGTTCAGTTTCTACCCATGGCTCATAAATTTTTTCACATGTATAAGTCTTCCTAACTATCGAATAGAAAAAACTTAGACTTATCTATTTCATGTAAAAAAATTCAAAGTTATATAGTTACTTCAGTCCCTACAAGACTATTCTCATACCGTGCATCTTATTTTCTATATTATACGAAGCTAAAACATCAAACTAATATCATTTGTGTATTATTTTTCAGATTTAATGTGTTTTTTGTGTATAAGTTGCTAGTTATAACAATACTTTCTAAAGAATAAAAAGAAATTAATAAAAATTCACTTAATAAAACTTACAGGGTATAATGAACAAATTATTAAATAATTTGAAGAAGATAATAAAATATAAATATTTGCGTAGGCTTAACCTAGTTCTCGGTTCGGTTCCCAGGTACCCGACTAAAAGAACTGAGAACTGAACTGAATAGTTGGTTTTGAAATAATTGGACCCAGAACTGAACCGAGATCCAAGAACCGACCCAAACCGCTCGGTTCGGGTCGGTTTCGGTCTGATTCCGGTTCATCAGTTATTTTTGCACATCTCTATTGCTCATTACCTATTCTTTCATCACATATAAAGAGGAGAATGGACATAGAAATGTTTGATGCTCTTGGAAATGATTTAGCTCTTCTTTCTATACTGATACCTATATGTGTGGTTTTAAGAAATGAATAAAGTTTGTATAATTAATATAGTATGTGATATGCACTCATGCATTTATAGGATTCCAGGGCGCGGTTAGAGAAAGCCCCACTAAGTTGGAGTGGGGTTAGTGGGGTCAAGAGTCAAACCCATGACCATAATTTCGCCGCGCGCAGCGTTTCGCGCCGCGAGCAGCGTCGGGCGAAACAAGTGTAAGTCCCTTTTTTTTTGCTTTTAAACCGGGTCTTACCGCTCAGAACCGCCGTCTTGCGGCGAGACCATTACACCAATGGTCGCCGCCACAATACGCCGATCCTGCCGGCTAATCAACATCATCCAGGCCAACCACAATTCATAGTACTAGAAGCAAATAGAAGAAACTAGTCCACAAATCACATTAAATATGTAAATTACATGTTTACAATGTCCATGATGAGAATTAAAGTAAAAGAGGCTATACCCGTTACAAGTTCAAATATAACAACAACACTCTCACTCTACTTCTATGCGGAAGCTATCAACTCTGTCTTCATACAACTGTAGTTGTTGCTGCGACGACGTGTAGTGGTTGTTCTGCTTCATCCCGTCTTCCTATCCTGTGTCCTGAACGGGGTCCTGCTGCTCCGTTACATCATCCCTAAAATGATGTGGTCCACTGACCGTAAGTCTATAAGACTCAGCATATTCCTCACCGCCTCCACCAGCGACTCCTAGGCATCGTGCGGGAGGAGGAAGCGAGGACATCAAAGGGTAATTCAAAAGCAGGTGACAGTGGCGAGACTAGCATGTATATAGATACTAAGCAAGTATAGGTAACAATTCTATACTAACTAGAGTAAGTATGACATCAAATAGTAAAAGATAATACAATATAAAGAAACAGGTACAAGAAATAAGAGCAGCTACGAAGTAACCTTAACTTATATGCACACACAAAAACACATAAGCTAAGGTGTACAACCCTCATATTTTCCGAGTCGGTGTGACCCGACCCGAATGAGGTCGAGACAGTGAAGGTGACCGAAACGAGCCAAACGACCGCGGCGGAAACGATCGAAGCCGATCAAGGCAAAAAGAGGCAGCGGGAGAAGCGAGGGGGAGCTCCGCTCCCCCGACTCCCTTCGGGCGAGTGGGAGGAACCCTCCCACTCGCCCGACACTCTTTGGGCGAGTGGGAGGAACCTCCCACTCGACAACCACCTTTAGGCGAGTGGGAGGGGCCTCCCACTCGCCGGCCCTTTGTGGGGGGAGTGGGAGTAACTCTCCCACTCACCCGGGTGAGTGGGAGGGGCACTCCCACTCGCCGGCCCCCCTTGGGGGCGAGTGGAGAGGCTCTCCCACTCGCCGCCCCTTTGGGCGAGTGGGAGGGACCCTCCCTCGCGCCGGCATCCTTGGGGAGGAAGGTAGGATCTCTCGTGATGGGGGGAGTGGGCGCCTCGAGCCCCACTCGCCCCCCCCCCTGCCTTGATCATTCAGGGTCATGATCGAGCTGCGGATAGAGAAATTTCGGCTATCCGCAGCCCATTTTTGGAAATCTATAAATAGACCCCCATGGGCACCTTGGGAAGGTTGGTCACAACCCCCCCCCCCCCCCTTGCGTGTGTCTTGTGAGCGAGCACCCCTCCCTTGTCATCCTTCAGCTGACCGTGAGGTGGTTGTTAGTGCCCTCCAAGGTGCCCAGGCTCAGCATTGGCTTGGGAGGGGAAGTTCCGAGTGGGCTTTCGGGTATGCGGTGGGACCTCCACGCTGAAGCTTAAGGGTCTGTCTCTAGACTCCGGTTGTCATCAAGGTCAAGTCTCCTAGTTCCTAGTAACCGGTCAAGGGTCTAGGGTAGGTCAAGTAAGGGTTAGTCACAACCCCCTTTCGAACGCTGAAACCGGGTTACTGGTTTCAACATTCTGGTGCGGTGAGTGTGGAAGCGGCTGTTGGATCGTATGACGCCCTTAGAGGGGGGGGGGTGAATAAGGGTGTGTTTAAATTTGTAATTTTTACTTAATAATTTTAAGACAATTTTACTTTAATAAAAAGTTTCTTTAAAAATTAATTTTAAAACAAAGCAATTTTTGTATAACACCAGCACAAATTTTTAAGATAAAAATTTAAGCAAACAATTTGCGATTAGTGAAAGGATCATAATTTTATTTATCATGAAATTTCCATACAAATAAAAATGATCTTAACAATGCTTAAGATCAAGGCACAATGATAAAATGAAAATACTATATTTTTGATTTACCAATCCTTCTCCCAAGGATCGGAAGGCTATCGCTTGTCTTACCCAAGACCAAGCCCAAGCCTAACCTCTAGATCTTCCCAAGATCTAGACGTAGCGCACAAGGCCACAATTTCCCACCAAGCCACGCAAGGACTTGGACGCTCCACACAAGGAAGCGCTTTTCCCCTAAGCCGCGCAAGGACTTAGACGCCGCACGCAAGACGACGATTTCTTCCCCAATACAAAATGAAATATGAGTAAATGAAATACAATATGAAAAAGTCAACTCCCTAGAAATTCAGATCTCTGAATGGATTGTTGAAGCCTCGAGATGATCGTTGATGGAGTAGCGCGCCCGATCTCGTCTTCAATCTTCAATCCTTCTTTGCACAATTAGGAGTTGAGGAGGTTCTGGAGCTCTCTGGTTCGTATGCACTCAGGTAGGGACTGGAAATCTCAAAAGCTTTGAATGCACGAACCAAAGGCACCATTTTATAGACTTTCACTGTCGCCTGGGCGACAGTCACTGTCGGAAATTTCCGACAGCGCCAAACTGCCTCGGTCGTGCCGTCGAGCCGTCGTGTGGGCAGTTGCTGGAATCGTGGAGCTGTCGCTGGGGCGACATCGATGTCGGATTTCCGACAGCGCAAAACTGCCGCTGTCGTGGGTGAAGTCGTGGGCAGTTGGTGGAATCGTGGAGCTGTCGCCTGGGCGACATCGATGTCGGAATTCCGACAGCGCAAAACTGTCTTTCGTCGATCTGCCGTGGAGGGAAGTAGTTGTAACTTCTCTGCTGTCGCCTGGGCGACAGTGGCTGTCGGAATTTTCCGACAGTGGATTTTTCCCACATGCAATTTTAGCTCCAGCAGCAATGTGAATATCACATACCTGTTATCTGCACACCATTAATGAAAATAGAATCAAATACAAAAGGGACTTTGTTATTATCAAACCGGAGGAGTGCGAAACGCATGCTCCAACAATCTCCCCCTTTTGATAATAACAAATCCGTATAAAAAGAAAACATGTCTATTTAGATTGTTGATTTTAGACATTTTGTGTGTGCACAAATATAACATGATATATTTCTCTTAAATAAATAATCTCCCTTGATATATTTCTTTTAAAATAAATACTCTCCTTTTAGGTGAAGGCTCCCCTAAATGAATGCTCCCCCTAAATATATGCTCCCCCTTAATATATGCTCCCCCTTAAATATATGATGTAATGTGTAGGTGGAATATTTAGGTGCAGTCTATTTAGGTGGAATAGATTGTTGATTGTTGATTTTTCTTTTTATACTTAATTCTCCCCCTTTTGGTATTAGCAAAAGTGAATAGTAGAGAAGAGAGTAGTTCGAAAAGGAAGATACATAGAATATAGAAAGATAGAGTAAGCGGAAGTAATTTGATGGTAATGATAGAAGCCCTGAAATAATAGGATATGCCAAAGTATGAACAAGCCTCATGAAGTGATGATATATCCATATGAAGTAATAAAAGAAAATAACTTGAACATGATATGATCGTGTGTAAGTATCATAGAAAGACACAATAATGTATAGATATATGGAATATTCTCGGTCCAATTCTCATGAGATGAATGTTTATAGTACATAATGATGTGTACATGTGATACTTAGATCAAACATATGAAGTCATTTAATTTACATGATCATTAAAATGATGAACATAATAAAAGCATATAAAGGCAACTTTGACGTTGAAGATATAGCACGGGATGAATAGAAAACCATGTTTCTTTGCACAAGACACTTTACAATTCTTTCCAAGGTGCTTAACCTCACAATGCTCATTAAGACTTATCAGGAGGGTAAGTAGTGCTTGGTGGAGTATCCTTGTCTTTATTTTATAATATTTTTTTTTTGAGATCACAGATGTGATATCGTAATTTTGATATATTGATAATATTTTTTTTATTGACCAAGGATCTCCGAATTCACTTGAATCGCAAAAGATGGTGTATATTTTGTTGTGCTAAACAAATCAAGGGTGAAAGTTGTTTTTAAGAAGTGCTATTTGATTATGTTAAAGCAAATAGGATCCATGTATATATTAAATAAAATCAGGCGTATTGATCAAAAGAGGTGAACGTGATAGCTCATTATGATAGATAAACAATTTCTCATACTTAGAGGCATGCGAAAACAATTTCCAATGGTCTAAACAACTAAGTAGAAATGTCAATACGATGATAGCTTGAAAATGAAATCATATAACATGTAAGTCATTTTATTTAAAAATAAATATCACATGGTTTGTCATCAAGTCATGAGATGAAGCATTAATAATGACATATAACTATTGTAGATCATAAAAGATGCCTAAAATTGGAGTTTTGTGAAAATTGTAGCTGTCGGAAATTTCCGACAGCCACTGTCGCCTGGGCGACAGTGAAAATATAAATAGGGCTGAGGACCGAGTCAAAACACATTGTGCATCATTTCCTGGAGTGAAAAACGAGAGGAAGGCTGTCGGAAGTCGGCGACAACCCTAGATCCAAGGTATGGGTTTTTTTTGATTTTGTGTTTTTAACTCCAAATTTTAGGGCTTTTTAATTTTGATAGTAGAGAAGAAGGAAAAATAGTTTTCATGTTGATTTTTGATTAATGGTGGAGGTTTGGAAATTTTTGATTTGAATAAAATGTAGATCTAGTTTTAAAACTATAGGATCTTGGTGGTCTTTGCTTAAATGTCTAGCTTTGTGAAATTTCTCTTGATTTTGTGATAAAGGTTTTCATTTGTGTATTTGCAAAAAAAATTTTGTAGATCTAGGTTAGAGAGAAGATGGAAGATGTTGAATAGTGAAAGATTTGTAGAATTTGATAATTTAAAAAAAATAGATTACTTTTTTTTAAAACTTGATGTTGAAATAACATTTAGTATGAGTAGATCTGGAAGTTTTAGGAAAAATTCTGAGATAAAATCACTTGGAGGGCTGTCGGAAATTTCCGACAGCCACTGTCGCCTGGGCGACAGTGTTCCTGTGCACAATAAAAAATCTGTTTTAAGCAAAATTTTTGTATTTTATTGCAGAATGGCTTCCAGCTCCAAGCTCGAAAGAGTACTTTGGAAGATGCACATACTTCATATCAAGTTTATTCCGGAGTGGAGAAGGCTATTGTTGGGGTGTCCAAATACATCGAATTTGATTTCCCAAAACATGATCATATTTATGATCGTCTTGCGAAGGCAGGTATTCTCTCAATAATCTCACCAGAGGGGTTTTCATCCTTTTTAATTCGTGAATTTTATAACCATTTGGAAGACCCAAATGTTACGGAATTGGATGGAGGTGTGAGATCAAGGATCCAAGGTCAACATGTGGAAATAACACATTTGATCTATGAGAGGAATTTGGACTAGTAATGAGTGAGAATATGCCTGATATAGTGGAGAATTATCGGAAGGATAGAGATTGGACCCTAGTAAACATGAGTTTACATGGGAATCAAAGAAAACTCTTACCACTGAAGTTACCTCACTTACACCGGATGCTTACTTAGTCCAAGATATATTAAGGATTCGGTGATGTTGAAGAGTGGAGACACAAGAAGCATTACTGCGCAGTTGACCCTCTTTACGTACTATATTATGGAGGATGAGCCTTTTGAAATGGCAGACTTCATACTATCCCAGATTAGGTATACGTACAGATTGAAACATCCAAGATGGGTGAAGTGCATACGCTGCCAATGGGGTTGGTAATTCAGCGTGTACTTTATAAGAAGTATGGATGGATTGTGCAAGACTCGTATTTTGATTATTGTTATCCGGAAATTTATTTCACGGGTTCAATGAAAGGGAAGAAGCCGCTTAGAAAAGCTCAACCGGGAATTGAGATTAGAGAGCCGAGCATTTCTAGGGCAGGATCACTAAGGGAATCCATTGATGATTTGCGTGATTCGTTAGAGGATCACAAAAAGGAAGTGAAAAAGGATCGTAGTCGAATGCAGAAATTTATGAAGTTTCTTGTCAAAGGTCTGAAGTTGAAGCCAACGCCGGAGGAGGAGGCAGAATGGCAAGTTCCGGACGAGGAGCCGCCACGCCAATCGGTGAGGCAGACTCGCCGTGGCAAAGCCGTGAGACGAGGACCTCCAGAAGATTGTCCAGAGAGCAGCGTGGTTATGAAGATTCAGAGTAGGTTTGTGTTGCTGCTGCTGCTGGAAGATGTCGGAAAATTTCGACATCCACTGTCGCCTGGGCGACAGTGAACTTCTTTTAAATTTCTGTTTTTGTTTAATGAACTTGATCCTTAAGTTGTTTCTACTGTTTTTATTTGAACAATATTGATGTAATATGAATGATGATGAATTTTGTTAAGGTTTTTTTTTTTGAAATTTGATGTTTTGGTTTTTATAATTTTGGCATTAGGCTTTAAAAAGTGATATATTCATTGTGAAATGTCTAGAATTCCCAATTCTAGCCTAAGCATAGAAAAACGGGAATCCGGTAAAGGTTTAGTGAATATATCCGCTAGTTGATTATCCGTGCCTATAAATGAAATTTTTATGTGGTTATTTTTAATATGATCTCTAATAAAATGATGTCTCACATCAATATGCTTAGACCTTGAATGATGGACCGGGTTGTGTGTTAAATCAATTGCACTTTTATTATCACACCATAATTCAAAAGTTTGTTGTTTAATATTAAAGTCTTCTAAGGTTTGTTTCATCCAAAGGGCTTGTGCACAACAACTACCCAGTGCGATGTATTCGGCTTCGGTGGTTGAGAGGGCAACAGAATTCTGTTTCCTACTCGACCATGAAATGAGTGAAGGACCTAAAAAGTGACAAGTGCCACTAGTGCTTTTCCTATCTAGTGAACAACCGGCGTAATCAGAATCAGAATAACCAAAAAATGTAAAATCATCGCTATGAGGATACCACAAACCAAGTTTAGATGTGCCAATTAAATATCTAAAAATTCTTTTTACCGCTTTTAAATGTGATTCTTTGGGATCGGCTTGAAATCTAGCACATAACAAACTGAAAACATAATATCCGGTCTAGAAGCAGTCAAATATAAAAGTAAACCTATCATGCCTCTATATAAAGTTTGATCTATTGATATCCAGTTTCATCTTTTCCTAATTTTAAAGATACACTCATAGGAGTATTTGCTTGTTTGAGATTTTCAAATCCAAATCGTTTTAAGACATCATGAATATATTTTGATTGGTTAATAAAAACTCCATCATGATTTTGAACAATTTGAAATCCTAAGAAATATTTTAATTCCCCTACCATACTCATCTCAAATTCACTTTCCATCATTTTTACAACATAGTTACACAACTCTTCATTAGTGGCTCCAAAAATAATATCATCAACATAAATTTGTAAAACAATTAAATCACCATTTACTTGCTTAATGAAGAGTGTACAATCAACACCACCCATTTTAAAACCATTTTGTAATAAATATATAGTCAATCTATCATACCATGCTCGTGGTGCTTGTTTTAAACCATACAAAGCTTTTAGCAATCTATATACGCGATTAGGAAATTTTTCATTTATAAATCCTGGGGGTTGTTCAACATAAACTTCTTCTTTAATCAACCCGTTTAAGAATGCAGTTTTAATATCCATTTGCAATAATTTAAATCTTTTATGGCTAGCAAATGCAACAAAAATTCTAACTGCTTCCAATCGTGCTACGGGTGCAAAAGTTTCATCAAAGTCTACCCCTTCAATTTGATTATATCCTTTCGCTACAAGCCTAGCTTTGTTTCTAGTGACCCTAGAGTCACTATCTAATTTGTTTTTGAAAATCCATTTGACTCCTACCACTGGATGATCACTAGGTCTATCAACAAGAATCCAAACTTTATTTCTTTCAAATTGATTAAGTTCTTCATTCATAGCTAGAAACCAAGATTCATCATTTAAAGCGGTGGCAACATCTTTTGGTTCGATATTTGAGACAAAACATAAATTTGAAAAGGTTTCATTTAAACTAGAACGCGTACGTACCCCACATAATGGTTCTCCAATAACAAGTTCTTGCGGATGATCTTTTGAGAATTGTAGCTCGGTTGGAGGTACATACCCTTCTCTTTCTTCTTCTTCTCTATCTTCTTCTCCTCTTTCTTCTTCTCTTTCTTCTCCTTTTTCTTCTTCATTTTCTCCAAGTTCTTCTTCATCATTCTCCACCGTGGGAAGGAGTTCATCTTCTTTTCCTGTAATTTTCCTTTCTACACATGAAGCAAACTCATCAAACCTAACATGAATAGATTCTTCAACTATTTTTGTTCTCTTATTATAAACTCTATAGGCCTTGCTAGTTGAAGAATAACCAATGAAAATTCCTTCATCACATTTTTCATCAAATTTGCCTAAGTTATCTTTTGTATTCAAAATAAAGCATTTACAACCAAACACTTTAAAGTAAGATACATTTGGTTTTCTTTGAAAATAAATTTCATAAGGAGTTAATTGTAATGTGGGACGAATCATGACACGATTAATAATATAACATGCCGTACTAACTGCTTCGGCCCAAAAATATTTTGGCAATTTAAATTCACAAAGCATAGTACGTCCTAATTCTTGGAGTGTTCTATTTTTCCTCTCCACTACACCATTTTGCTGTGGTGTGCGTGGAGCGGAAATTCATGTTTTATCCCAAATCATTACAATATGAAATAAAATTTTCATTATCGAACTCTCCTCCATGATCTGATCTAATGCATTTTACCTTTAGATCAACTTCATTTTGAATACGTGAAATTAGTTTTACAAATTCATCAAAAGCATCAGATTTTGAATATAAAAACAAAGTCCAACAAAATCTAGAATAATCATCAATAATAACAACGTATATTTTCTACCTCCTAGACTTTGTGTAGAAATTGGACCAAACAAGTCCATATGTAATAAATTCAAAGGTCTAGTGGTAGAAATGACATTTTTGCTTTTAAAAAGATGATTTTGTAAATTTTCCCTTTTGGCATGGTGAACATAATGAGGATAGCTTTCCATTCAAATTTGGTAATCCTTTTATTATTTTATTTTTAGAAAGCTTTACTATGCGTTTAGCACTAGAATGTCCTAGTCTCCTATGCCATAATTCAAGTTCATCATTCTTTGAAATGAAACATTTAAGTGTAGAATGAGATAAATCATGAAAGTGATTGTATAGACATTGTTTATTCTTGGTGCAGTAAGTACGATTTCGTTTGTTTTAGAATCAATAATTTTGCAAAGGTTTGAGCTAGAGTCAAATAAAACATTTAGATTTTTATCACATAGTTGACTAATAGAAATTAAATTATGTTTTAAACCTTTAACATATAAAACATTTGAAATTTTAAATTCTTCGTTACCTACTACTCCAATGCCTTTGACTTTACCCTTTCCATTATCTCCAAATGTCACTGTTCCACCTTTCTTCATCTCCAGGCTAAGGAACTTTGATTTATCGCCCGTCATGTGTTTTGAACATCCAGAGTCCAAATACCACACGTCTTCCTTGTTCCTAGCCTGCACTCATACCTAAAAGATGATGAGAGTAAAGATCTGGTTACCCAAGTGGTCGATCCCATTGTATAGGTGGACGCCTTAGGTACCCAGATTTGTTTAACAATAGCTTTTCCTTTCTTCCAACATGAGCCCGAGATGTGACCAAATCGATGACATTTGGCACACACAATGAATGGTGAGGAACCATTTTTCAATGGTTTCTCTGGATTCTTGCTGGTGGAAGCATCTTTATGTGTGGACTTAGAAAAATTTGTATTTTTAGAAATAAGATTTCTGAACCTGGAGCTGTCGCCGGTTCCGACAGTAGCTGTCGGAAATTTCCGACAGCCTCCAGAGCTTCCAGAAATGTATCCTAGTCCAAATTTTGCTGTACCATGGCATTGGTTGGCTAATAGCATATCCAGTGATTTTTTCCCAACACCAAATTTTCTAATTGCCATGATCAACTCATTTACTTTGGATTTTAGAATTGAATTTTCTTTTACTATCATGCCACATCTATTTGCAAAATTTTCTTATAATTATCTAATTGAGAATGAGAAGTTTTAACAACTTTTTCTAAGTCCCTTTTCTCTTTTACAAGTAGATCAAATTTTTGATCGGACTTAGAAATAGTAGTTTCAAGTTCTTTTATCCTTGTCGAAGAATGATCACACTCTTGACAAAAAATCTTCTCTTTCCCAATAGATTCCAACTTATTTGATAGTTTTTTATTTGTTTTTGAAAGACCTTCATTTTCAGATTTTAGAAAATCAATTTTCTTTAAGCTTTTATCTAAAACTTTGCATGTTTTCATAAATTCAGAATATAACTCATCATAAGATGGAGGCGTTACCTCAGTGTCGCTTTGGACACTGCAGTCGTCTTCAGATGTAATGCTGTCTTTTGCCATCAAGCATAGGTTAGCCTCCTCTTCCTCCTGTGTTGAGGATCACTTTCTTCACCAGACGAAGAATCATCCCAAGTCTCTGCCTTTAACACTTTCTTCTTTTTATCGTGCCTCTTTGCTTTTTGCTCTTTCAGATACTTTGGGCACTTGCTTCTGATATGACCAATCTTCTTGCAATGGTAGCACTCCGGTGGCGGACGCTCCTCTTCATTCTCCATTTTTCCTTTGCCTTTTTGGTAGGCAAAATCCTTCTTTTTGAAAAACTTTTTAAATGAGTTTCTCCTCTCCGGATTTCTCATAAACTTCTTAAAATTTCTCACAAACAATCCTTCTTCATCTTCATCACTTTCTTCAGTCTCACTCTCAAATTCCTTTTTAGATTTCAACGCCAAGCTCTTCTTTTTGGGCTCCAAATTATATTCTTGGCTTTGAATCTTCAACTCCACTTCATGGGTTTTTAGATTCCCAATGAGACTCTCTAATTGTAAGGTTTTAAGATCATGTGACTCAGAAATTGCAGTCACTTTTGGATTGAACTTCGGGGAAGTGATCTTAAGATTTTTCTAACTAAATCTCCATTTGAAAAGACCTTACCCAACACTTTTGAATCGTTCACGATTTTAGTGAATCGAGTGTACATTGTGTCAATTTCTTCATCCACTTCCATTTTGAATCTTTCGAACTCTGACTCCAATGAAATAGCTTTGAATCCTTTACCTGTGAAGTACCTTCATGAGTAATTTCCAAAAGATTCCAAATATCAAAGCAGTATCGCAAGCACAGACTCTATTAAACTCGGTGCGATCTAGTGCGCAAAATAAGGCATTCATGGCCTTTGCATTGTTTTTGCATTTTAATTTATCATTTTCATCCCACTTGTCTTTGGGTTTTTCCATAGTTACATTTCCTACAACAAATGTTGGAGAAGTGTAACTAGTTTCTACCATATTCCAGACTTCTATATCTAAAGCAATTAGAAAACAACGCATATGTGTTTTCCAATAATTGTAGTCTGTGCCCGTGAAAAGTGGTGGCCTACTAATTCCTTGCCCCTCAACGAACGCGTGATCGTTGTGCGCCATTACTCCCGGTGGTAAAACCGTTTTGGAGTATCCTGGCTCTGATACCACTTGTTGGATCGTATGACGCCCTTAGAGGGGGGGGGGGGTGAATAAGGGTGTGTTTAAATTTGTAATTTTTACTTAATAATTTTAAGACAATTTTACTTTAATAAAAAGTTTCTTTAAAAATTAATTTTAAAACAAAGCAATTTTTGTATAACACCAAGCACAAATTTTTAAGATAAAAATTTAAGCAAACAAATTTGCGATTAGTGAAAGGATCATAATTTTATTTATCATGAAATTTCCATACAAATAAAAATGATCTTAACAATGCTTAAGATCAAGGCACAATGATAAAATGAAAATACTATATTTTTGATTTACCAATCCTTCTCCCAAGGATCGGAAGGCTATCGCTTGTCTTACCCAAGACCAAGCCCAAGCCTAACCTCTAGATCTTCCCAAGATCTAGACGTAGCGCACAAGGCCACGATTTCCCACCAAGCCACGCAAGGACTTGGACGCTCCACACAAGGAAGCGATTTTCCCCTAAGCCGCGCAAGGACTTAGACGCCGCACGCAAGACGACGATTTCTTCCCCAATACAAAATGAAATATGAGTAAATGAAATACAATATGAAAAAGTCAACTCCCTAGAAATTCAGATCTCTGAATGGATTGTTGAAGCCTCGAGATGATCGTTGATGGAGTAGCGCGCCCGATCTCGTCTTCAATCTTCAATCCTTCTTTGCACAATTAGGAGTTGAGGAGGTTCTGGAGCTCTCTGGTTCGTATGCACTCAGGTAGGGACTGGAAATCTCAAAAGCTTTGAATGCACGAACCAAAGGCACCATTTTATAGACTTTCACTATCGCCTGGGCGACAGTCACTGTCGGAAATTTCCGACAGCGCCAAACTGCCTCGGTCGTGCCGTCGAGCCGTCGTGTGGGCAGTTGCTGGAATCGTGGAGCTGTCGCTGGGGCGACATCGATGTCGGATTTCCGACAGCGCAAAACTGCCGCTGTCGTGGGTGAAGTCGTGGGCAGTTGGTGGAATCGTGGAGCTGTCGCCTGGGCGACATCGATGTCGGAATTCCGACAGCGCAAAACTGTCTTTCGTCGATCTGCCGTGGAGGGAAGTAGTTGTAACTTCTCTGCTGTCGCCTGGGCGACAGTGGCTGTCGGAATTTTCCGACAGTGGATTTTTCCCACATGCAATTTTAGCTCCAGCAGCAATGTGAATATCACATACCTGTTATCTGCACACCATTAATGAAAATAGAATCAAATACAAAAGGGACTTTGTTATTATCAAACCGGAGGAGTGCGAAACGCATGCTCCAACAGCGGCTATTTCGGAAAAGCTCTGAGCCGAGCCTCATGGCTGTAAACGACGAGTTGGGGGACACACCTCCTACTTGTGAGTATGTAAAGAAGAGTGACTTCGATGAGTTCAGTAAGAGGATCTTGGAGCTCCTGCAGGTCGCACCTCCCACTCGTGGCGAGTGCTCGACACCACCTGCACCTAGGATCGCCACACCACCCTCGATGGAAGTGGGGAGAACCCATCAGCAAGGAAGAGAGCCGGCCTCGGAGGAGGGTTTGAGCCTCCAAGCGCGAGTGCTCTTCAACAGCTCGCCCGGGAACAGCTGCCCCGGCAGGGAGATGATAGGAACGCCTCCGTCCAACCAGGGAGGGTGGAGAAGTCCTTTCTGCGAGCTGATCGTGTCAGCCCCCGTTCCAGATGGGTTCCGCGACCCCGCCATGTCCTACTATGAAGGAAGCAATGATCCTCTCCATCATCTTCAATGGTTTGAGGACATGACCTCGATCAGGCAGATATCAGATGCCTTTAAATATAAGCTCTTCGCCGTCACGTTCCAGGGAAAGGCAAGATATTGGTTCCACCAGCTCCCTGTGGGTACCATTTACTGCTTCGAGGACTTACGCTGAAATTTCTTGTTGAGGTTCTCTACCTCGAAGAAGAGGAGGAAAGGGGTGGAGGCCTTGTTCTTGGTCCGACAAAAGTCAGGGGAGACGCTGGCTAGCTACATGGATAGGTTCCAGGCGGAGGTCCTCCTCGTCGTCGAGGTGCCCGGGCACACCCTGCAACTAGCCTTCACCCTTGGGCTGCAGCAGGGGTTATTTAGGATGAGTCTAACTCGAAATCCCCCCCCCCCCCGTCTTTCGAGGAGCTGATGGAGCGCGCTGATAGGGAAATTGAGTGCGAGGCCACCACCAGGAGTTCGTGGCGAGGTTAGCCTAGGTAGCAGAGGAAGAAAGGAAAGAGCATGGAGGAAGAAGGAAGGAGGAGATGAGGAGTCAGGGGGACCAGGGACCCCCCGTCGGGCAGGAGCAAGGCTGGGAGTTTCAACCACCAGTCGCCCCACCGACCTGGAGGCCGCCGGGAGGACCCCCTCGAGGCCAAGGAAGAGGCCATTTCCAAGGGAGAGAAAACTTTCAGGGGGAGGAGGGACGCCTCAACCCAGTGGGGAGGCAGCCAGACACAAGGCCATTGCAACCTCACCCCCTGCAAACCATGACGATTGGCCGAAAAAGAGGAAATAAGAAGAGGGGTTGCGCAGGGAAGGAAGCAAGGATGATGGCAGTGTCGTACTGTAACTTCCATCAGCAGGAGGGCCACGCGACAGCCACATGCCCAGAGTTTCTGGAGATAAGGAAAGGAAGAAGAACCTCGACAGAGAGGAGACAGCTATACCCGGAAGGACCAGAATGAAGCTGAGGAGATTGAGGAAGTGATGAATGAGAAGGCCAAGGTGCATGTGGCCGAGTAAGCGCAAGGAAGCGCATTGTAATGGTAAGTAATCTATTTATAATATATCAAAAGTAGTTAAAGATAGCATCTAGGTCGAGTCCTCGACTGGAGACCACTCGCCCGGGCTTGTTGATGCCGTCGCTAGGTGGCTCGTCGGGTAGATTCGTTCTAAGTCGAGTCCTCGACTGGAGACCACTCTCCCGGGCTTGTTGATGCCGGTCGCTAGGTGGCTCGTCGGGTAGATTCGTTTTAAGTCGAGTCCTCGACTGGAGACCACTCGCCCGGGCTTGTTGATGTCGGTCGCTAGGTGGCTCGTCGGGTAGATTTGTTTTAAGTCGAGTCCTCGATTGGAGACCACTCGCCCGGGCTTGTTGATGCCGGTCGCTGGGTGGCTCGTCGGGTAGATTCGTTTTAAGTCGAGTCCTCGACTGGAGACCACTAGCTCAGGCTTGTTGATGTCGGTCGCTGGGTGGCTCGTCGGGTAGATTCGTTTTAAGTCGAGTCCTCGACTGGAGACCACTCGCCCGCGCTTGTTGATGCCGGTCGCTGGGTGGCTCGTCGGGTAGATTTGTTTTAAGTTGAGTCCTCGACTGGAGACCACTCGCCCGGGCTTGTTGATGTCGGTCGCTGGGTGGCTCGCCAGGTAGATTCATTTGGGTTGATAAGGCTCCAAGAAGAGAAGCCGGTCTGAGGATGTGCTGAGTTCCTCCACCTCCAGGTGAGCTCGGCTCCCTGTTAGGTGTTGAGTTCCCCCACCTCCAGATGAGCTCAGCTCCCTGTTAGGTGTTGAGTCCCTCCACCTCTAGGTGAGCTCGGCTCCTTGTTAGGTGTTGAGTCCCTCCACCTCCAGGTGAGCTTGGCTCCCTGTTAGGTGTTGAGTTCCTCCACCTCTAGGTGAGCTCGGCTCCCTGTTAGGTGTTGAGTCCCTCCACCTCTAGGTGAGCTCGGCTCCCTATTAGGTGTTGAGTTCCTCCACCTCCAGGTGAGCTCGGCTCCCTGTTAGGTGTTGAGTTACTCCACCTCCAGGTGAGCTCGGCTCCCTGTTAGGCGTTGAGTTCCTCCACCTCTATGTGAGCTCGGCTCCCTGTTAGGTGTTGAGTTCCTCCACCTCTAGGTGAGCTCGGCTCCCTGTTAGGTGTTGAGTCCCTCCACCTCCAGGTGAGCTCGGCTCCCTGTTAGGTGTTGAGTTCCTCCACCTCCAGGTGAGCTCGGCTCCCTGTTAGGCGTTGAGTTCCTCCACCTCCAGGTGAGCTCGGCTCCCCGTTAGGCGTTGAGTTCCTCCACCTCCAGGTGAGCTCGGCTCCATGTTAGGTGTTGAGTCCCCCCCCCCCCCCACCTCCAGGTGAGCTTAGCTCCCTGTTAGGTGTTGAGTCCCTCCACCTCCAGGTGAGCTCGGCTCCCTGTTAGGTGTTGAGTTCCTCCACCTCGAGGTGAGCTCGGCTCCCTGTTAAGTGTTGAGTCCCTCCACCTCCAGGTGAGCTCGGGTCCCTGTTAGGTGTTGAGTTCCTCCACCTCCTGGTGAGCTCGGCTCCCTGTAAGGTGTTGAGTCCCTCCACCTCCAGGTGAGCTCCGCTCCCTGTTAGGCGTTGAGTTCCTCCACCTCTAGGTGAGCTCGGCTCCCTGTTAGGCGTTGAGTTCCTCCACCTCCAGGTGAGCTCGGCTCCCTGTTAGGTGTTGAGTTCCTCCACCCCCAGGTGAGCTCGGCTCCCTGTTAGGTGTTGAGTTCCACCATGAAAGTATCTAGTTGCGGCCTAAATCACCTAGAGGGGGGTGAATAGGTGGATTTTATGTCTTTACGCGGAATTAAAAAATAGCACAGAAAAGCACACAATAAAGCACAGCACAGACACAAGGAATTTATAGAGGTTCCCCGATGTGGGTACTCCTCTCTCCCGCCTCGCCTATCTAGCTCTTCGAGGCTAGATTCGGCTACTTCACCAAACTCAGATTAAAATAATCTTACACCTCGGAGTAAGAACTCCTACAACTCGGAGTCCACCACTCCTACAACTCGGAGTAACAACAACTCCTACAACTCAATCCTTAACCAAGGATCTACACAACACTCGGAAGCAAGCTTCCTACAAAGTTTATAAAATTGTTTATTACAACACAACTTAGATTGGAAACAATCTTCTTAAACTTCAGATGAAGTTCTTCTTCAGATCTTAAGAAATAGATTTCTTCTTCTTAGCAGTGAACTTCAGTCCTTTGTGAATGAAGAATGAAGAAATCTTGAAAACGATTTGAAGCTAGATCTGAGAACTTGAATCGACTTGATCAACAGAAGATGAGAGCTAATCGGATCTTGATCTTGTCGATTGAATCTTTAGAAGACGAAACAAGAATCGCTGGCTTTGTCGGAGACGAAACACTTGCGTGAGAACAGTCGGCCGTCAGAAGTAATGTGCGATTTCTTTTTCAATTCTCGATTCTCGTTATCTGGAAATAAACCTTAGGTATTTATAGAGTCTTCTTCCAACGGTCAAAAGAGTGAATTATGGATCTAACTCCACGTGTACTGTACACAGGAGAAGCCCTAGGAAACGCGCATTCAAAACGAACCGGAAGAATTACTGCAGACCGATTCGGTTAAATGGTATAACCGAATGGCAATAACCGAATCGAATTCGGTTAAATGATATAACCGAATGGCAATAACCGAATCGAATTCGGTTAAATGATATAACCGAATTGCAATAACCGAATTCGGTTATTCTAATTCTTCAAGGAAATTTCGAACTATGAAACACCGAATTCGATTATATCCATCCCAACTATATAGTCGAATTCGACTATATGTTTCTGAATGATATAACCGAATTTAACTTGGGAAAAATCCCTTTTTATGAAAAGTCCACCATCAGCTCCAGTCCTCCTTCTCTTGCACTTAGGAAATGAGGTACATCCCAATAGAGAGATCTCACATGAGCCAACACTTTGGTCTATACAATGAGGGATTACATTGCACAAGCCTGTGTTTGACGACTCATTGAAACCTGACATTGGTTTGTACCTAGAGTGGAATGACCTGTCACAACACAGCTAAAGTGCATAATCAAATACAATTACAATTCATCCTAGTTTGAAGGGGACTTCTTCAAATCAGGGCTATTGTGGATACAATACCCAACAATCTCCCCCTATTTGAAGAAGTCAGAACCCTATCTACTGAGGTGAATTGCTAGGAGAAAAATAAATATAAGCAAGTAAAGAACTGAGCTATGAGGCTATATATAGTCATCATAAACAAAAACTTAAGTCCACCAAAAATTAATTAGACAACAATATATAAATGTTCTTAAAAGAGAAATAGAGTCTAGCGATCAAGCATCCATCATTTCTCTTTTGTCTTTTCCTTTTTGACTTTTCTTCAATTGTCTGGTAAAATATGCCCTTGGTTTTGGATAGTATCTTGGAGGAGGAGAAGGAGGCTTTTCATCATCTTGATGGTTCCTGTAGTGAATTCTTCTCTTGAGCCTAGCCATCTCCCATTTGTGGATCTCATCTCTATCGTAGTGATTGTCAACAGACTCATTTGAGTTCATAACAAGATTATAAGTGTCCAAAATAATATTCCTGGATTCCGGACTCCACAGTTCTCCAACAATCTTCCTGGGATGAGGTGCTCTTGGTTCTAGAAGTCTGGGACCTGCAGCCCTTCTAGCATCAAGCATAAACCACCTGAGCTTGATCCTCCTTGATCAACTCTAGCTCTCTTCCTGGAGAAATCTTCTTCATCGTCTGACCAATGATAAACTTCAGGAGGAAAAAGAGGTTCAGACGGAGCAGCAACCTGAGTGTCCGGATGGAATACTTCAGAAGGAAATGCTGGCTGCGCAGAAGATTGACCTGTCCCTTGGAAACCATAGGCAAAGCCTCTTGATAGCTCATTATGCAACCAAACCTGATTTTGGTGCAGATAACCATATAGGTCTTGAAATTTGCTATCAATACTTCTTGAAACTTCAGCAATCTGAGATTGAACATTTAACTGAGATTCTTGAATCCTTCCTTCTAACTCTCTATTTAAGTCCCAGATTTGAGTTTGAATTCGTTCATGCAGTCTTTCCTCCCCCTTTCTGACTTCTTCAGTTAGGGATTGGATGATCTCTGTCTTGATAGCCTGTAGAGAGCTCTGAACTGAAGATCTTCCCTGTTGATCATGCTGAAACATGTACTCTTGATTTTCAGAGAGCTTTGTAGTATTCTCACAAACGGCATGTAATCCTTCCCCAACATACTTAAGGGAGGATGCACCCAGAGAGAAGTACTCATCCTGTTTTTCTGTTACCTTGTCCATGCTATGAGCTAGAGATTGCAAGTGATTGCCCATTCCTTTGTTTATATCTCTGGTCTTGTCAAAGATTTGATGAATAGCAAATTCAAAATACTTTTTCTGTTTGATAAGCATTTCTTCCATACTAAGGAGCATTGAGTCGACGGCAGAGGGAGGTTGATTTTGCAAGCGAGAAGAGATTCCAAAATCATCTTCTGCTACGAGGAAATCTGCTGAATCCACATCCTTCATATAGTGATAAAACTGTTGAGTATCAAGAGTTTCTTCATTTTGAGCTGGAGGAGGAGAGGGTTCTTCATTTCTCCTGTCTTCGACTGTTATTTGGATTTTGTGCACCTTGGGAGCTTGCACAGATTTTCCCTTAACTTTTGAAGTTGAGGCAGAGGGCCCTGCAGCACTGTTATCTTCTATGAGGATAGTAACATGTTCAGGGGTTGTAGGAAGGTCTGCCTGCTCTTGCTTATCTTCTTCAGGAGCAGCGAGATCAGAATGAACATTCTCCCCCTCAATTTGAGAGGGGATAGCAGCCTCAGGAGGAACAGCTTGACTTTTCACTGACTGACCTGTCTTCACAGCATCAGTATCAGGATCATCTCCCCCTTCATCATCTCCATTACTGTCGATGTGGCTATCAGCATTTTCTTCTTTATTAGATTCAGGCAGCTTGGAACACTCCCCCTTGGAGGGTTCACCTTCTCTCTCATTCAGGTCTACACCCTGCTTCTCATTTTCTTTCTCACTATCTTGGTTCTCATGGTGTTCCTCAGCTTCCTGTTCACTGTCCTTCTGACTGGATGGATCACTTTCTGTTTCACTGTCATTTTCAGTGCGGGGAATTTTCTTAACTTTTGGAGCCCTGGGAGATATCACTCTTGACTCACCAACTTTCCTGGACCACCTCTCAATCATAGAGGAGTCAATTCTTTTGAAATGATGGAGGGGAGTTCCATTCTTCATGCTGAATCTTGTTTTATCCAGACGGTAGAGATATAGAGAAAGAATTCTCCCAAAATTTGGGGTATTTAAACTAGCGGAGATTCTGTCAAATAACACTTTTCCCCAGTCAACCCTTTTTCTGCAGATAACTGAACCCAGCAACTTGAACATATCATTGGAGAGATAGTCGTGAGAGCCGACTTTACAGAGGAGAACCTTTCCCATAATATCAGATAGCAATTTTCCTTCCTCATTCATCTGCTTTCGATAAATGGATTTTGTTCCTTTGGGCAAACCACAAAACCGGAGAGCTTGTTTGAAATCCTTTGGAGATAGAGTATCTGTTTCTGAAACTTCTGGTAGCTTGAGAAGCTTGGTCAGACTTGAAGAAGTAATCTTGATTTGGACATCACCAATCCTGCTTATTATCACAGACCCTCTCTTTCTCAGTTCTGCATGCTTGAAGAATTTTAGAACTTCTGATTCAAGCACCTTGCAGGGATGTTCTAGAACATAGCCCAGACCGGCCACCTCAAGAACGAGAACAATGTTTCTGAATTCATCAACTGAGGTGTCGAAACCAGTCCTGACTAGCTCACTCCCGAAGAGCAGCTTCTCTGAGGCTTTCTTAGGCATTGCGTAGCTTCTCTTGAATCGGTTGAAGGAGGTGAGGAAGCGAGGATTCGAGCGAACCAGTTGAGTGTCGGTTGAAGAAGACGATGAATCGATGGAAACTATCAATCGTCGGTCGGAGAAGAGGAGCACGAACTGACGCACGAATCGGAAGTTGAAGAGCCGCGCGATTCGAAGTCAAGGGTTTCGTATTTCTCTCTTAAGAAACATTTATATAGTGTTATGAAGATTTAGAGAGAGCGCGTACCTGAGATTTGAACCGTGACCCTTCGAATTCCATTTAGGAAAGAATTGAATTCCAGAAAAATTCGTCATTCGGCTAAAGGAATTAGTCGAATTCGGTTAATCGATATCGCCGGATTCGGTTAAGTAGAATCGCCGGATTCGGTTAAATAAAGTCGCCGAATTCGGTTAAATAGAATCGCCGAATTCGGTTAAATGAAGGTTCGACAAAACATCTTTTTGACTTCTGAGATTCTGAGAGTCTCTAAGAGTCTTTGTTTAACATACCAAGCTCCATTTTGAAATAATTGAACTTTGATTCGTCGAGCGGCTTAGTGAAAATATCTGCAATTTGCCGATCCGTCGGGACATAGCTAAGATCAATGTCCTTGTGCTCCACATGCTCTCGGATGAAGTGATAACGAATCTCTATGTGCTTTGTCCTGCTGTGAGACACGGGATTGTTGGCAATTGCTATGGCGCTTGAAGAGTCACAGTACATAGGAATTTCTTTGAGCTTTAGGTTGTAATCCTCAAGTTGGTTCCTTATCCAGAGCAATTGTGCGCAACAACTGCCTGCAGAGATATACTCCGATTCAGCAGTTGAGATAGCAACACAATTTTGCTTCTTACTACTCCAGGAGATGAGCCGTTTTCCTAAGAATTGGCACGTTCCTGAAGTACTTTTCCTGTCATCTTTGCTTCCTGCAAAATCAGCATCTGAAAAACCAGTGAGATCGAAATCATTACTTCTTGGGTACCATAAGCCAAGATTTGGTGTGCCTTTAAGATATCTTAAAATCCGCTTTGCAGCTGAGTAGTGAGATTCCTTAGTGTTCACCTGAAATCTAGCACAAACACATGTTGAAAACATTATATCCGGTCTACTTGCAGTAAGGTAGAGCAAGGATCCAATTATGCTTCTAAACTTGGTTTCATCAAAAGGTTTCCCTTTCTCATCCTTGTCTAGAGACATAGCCGAACCCATTGGAGTCCTCATAGAGGTTGCATTCTCCATTCCGAATTTCTTAATTAACTCTTTGGTAAACTTCGTCTGAGAGATGAAAATTCCATCTTCAGATTGCTTTACCTGAAGTCCTAAGAAATACTTCAGCTCTCCCATACTACTCATTTCAAATTTCCCTTGCATCAAGTTGGAAAACTTTTTGCAGAGGATATCATCGGTAGATCCGAAAATAATGTCATCGACATAGATTTGCACTAGCAAAATCTTGCCTTTTACTTCCCTAAGAAATAATGTCTTGTCTATCTTGCCTCTTGTGAATTTGTTTTCAAGGAGGAAGCTAGACAACGTCTCATACCAAGCACGGGGAGCTTGCTTGAGACCATATAAAGCTTTTCGAAGAAAATAAACATAATTAGGGAATGAGGAGTCTACGAAACCTGGGGGTTGTTCTACGTATACTTCTTCCTTTATATCACCATTAAGGAAGGCTGACTTCACGTCCATTTGATAGACTTTAAATCCTTTGTGAGCAGCATACGCTAGAAACAACCTGATCGCTTCAAGCCTTGCTACGGGAGCAAAGGTTTGATCGAAGTCGATCCCTTCTTCTTGTCTATACCCCTGAGCAACAAGTCGGGCCTTGTTTTTGATGATCACACCATCCTCGTCCAACTTGTTTCTGAATATCCATTTTGATCCAATGACATTTTGTCCTTTGGGTCTGGGTACAAGCGTCCACACTTTGCATCTCTTAAATTGATTGAGTTCTTCTTGCATTGCTATGATCCATGAAGCATCATTCTTTGCTTCATCGAATTTCTTTGGCTCAACCTGTGAAAGAAAACTTAAGTGTAAAACTTCATTAGCTGTACCTCTTCTTGTTCTTACACCAACATGGGTATCTCCAATAATTTGCTCTGCAGGATGGTCCCTTAAGTGTCGGATCATTCCAGCATTTGGATTTCCACGGAGTTCCTGCACTTCCGGTACATCTTCATCTTCTTGAGGTTCATCTTCCTCATGTGCGGATGGAATGTTGACTTCAACAGACTTTGGAGCATCTTCCTTTACAGCTTCTTCCAAGTTTATGTCCTTGAACCTTGCATCTGCATCTTCAACAAAAACACTAGAAGAACTGCTTTGAAGCATACTAGTTTCATCAAATATAACATTATAAGTTTCTTCTACAACCAGGGTTTTCTTGTTGAAAATCCTATATGCCCTACTATGGCTACTATATCCTACGAAAATACCTTCAAAACATTTTTCACTAAACTTAGTTTTGTAATATTTCCCGTTATTAAGCACGAAGCATTTACTGCCAAAGATTCTAAAATAAGACAAGGTTGGCTTCTTGCCCTTCAGGAGTTCATAAGGGGTCTTATGATGGTTCTTGTTGATTAGTGATCTGTTTTGCACGTGGCAGGCAGTGTTGATTCCTTCAGCCCAGAAGTATTCTGGGAGAGAAGAGTCACTCAACATTGTTCTGCAAGCCTCTATGAGTGTTCTATTCTTTCTCTCAGCTACTCCATTTTGTTGTGGAGTACGAGGAGAGGAAAACTCATGAAAGATACCTAGGCTTTCACAAAATTCGGTCATAGCCCCAGACTTGAATTCTGTACCATGGTCACTTCTGATTTTGACCACAGAACATTCCACTTCATTCTGAATTTGCTTGACGAATGTGGTGAACGAGTCAAAGGTGTCTGACTTGTGTTTCAGAAAGAATACCCAAGCAAAGCGTGAGTAATCATCAACAATAACCAGCGTATAAGACTTGCCTCCTAAACTTCGGATTGGCATGGGACCAAACAAGTCCATATGGAGCAGATATAAGCATCTGGTGGAATCTTTGCCAATAATGCTCTTAAAGGTAGCCCGAGTCTGCTTACCCATTTGGTAGGCATGACAAGGTCTCTCTTTAATGCACTTAACATCTGGAGCATCACGAACTAAGTTGCGAGAGAATAACATGCTTAATGTTTTGAAATTAATATGTGCTAGTCTCTTGTGCCACTGGTCACAGAGAGATGCACTATCTTTTGCTAAAAGACACACTGGTGTAGAAGAGTCTAAACAAAGAAAATTTAAACAAAAGATATTTCTACTCCGAGTGCCTGTTAAATGGTTTCTGACGTATCAGACGACTTTATCAAGCACTTTTCCTTGTAGAATTCTACCATATAGCCTTTGTCACAAAGTTGACTTATGCTAATGAGATTATGTTGTAATCCTTTAACATAAGCCACGTCTGTGAAGGAGACTGTACCATTAGTGATCATACCGTAGCCTTTAGTGATTCCCCGATCAGATCCGCCAAAAATAACTTTTGGACCATCTTTCACGGGTGTATACTCTTGTAACAAACTTCTTGTTCCGGTCATGTGCCGAGAACATCCACTGTCCAAGTACCATATTGGATTTGAATTGGCCTTTGGACATACCTGCAATCAATAATCAATTGCCCTTAGGAACCCAAACAGATTTGGGTCCTTGGCTTCTTGTCAGATGACCACCAACTTGAGTGTTAACAGTGCGAGGAGTCGCTCTTGCATTGTTACCTCGTGGGGTCTTAACATAACTGTAATTAAACCAGCAATCTATGGCGAAGTGACCAACTTTGCCACAGCACCAACAATCAAATCGGTTGTACCTTCTCTTGTTCTCCTGCTTTACCTTTTGAACGGGAGGTCTAGTAGGAGCAACCTTCTTAGAGGTGGATGCCTCGTGTTTGCAGCAAACACAGGGTACCACCTTCTCATTAGGCTTAGCACTAACAGATTTAACTTTTGGTGCTTTCTTTGCAACTGATCCATGAACAAAGGGACCATGGTCTTTGAGAATTACTTCTTCATAAGGCGCCTTGAAAGGAGTTGAGTCAAAGTTTCGAGGTCGGCTCCATCCCTGATATCTATTGCTAGATACAACAGGTATTGGTCTAGTGAGATGACCATAGGATGTTTCAAAGTCAAGCGGGTTTGTCGGAAAAACGACCTTCTTGAATGAAGGTTGACTTTGATCAGCCTTCCCTTTACCTCTTTTGGCTGTTATCTCGGCAGCCTTACTACTTTCAGCCTCATGACCAATGCCACTAGCCTTCCCAGGAGTGGAGAACTTATAAATAAGAGGAAGAACATTTTTTGGCTTGTTGAAGCTTTCTGATATTTTCTTCTCTGCCACCAGCTTTTCTTCCAGTTCAGTTATAAGTTTCTCTTTCAGAATTGATGATTCAGTAGAGCTTCTTAATTCCTCCTTCAAGGATTGGACTTCATTTCCGAGGGGAGTTAATCTTTCGATTTCCTCTCTCAGAGCCGATTCCACGTTCTTGAGAGAGACAATTTCCTTTGCTTGAGATCTGACAACCTTGCGGCATTTGTCAAAACTTTGCAAAAGAGCTTTGTACTGAGTCATTAATTCTGACTCATCCTGTGAATAATAGTCTTCATTTGCTCTGGATGCAGTTTCACACTCAGAGGCAGAAAGAGGAGTATGAAGATTTACCTTTGCCTTATATGAGGTGTCGCTTGCTTCATCATCCGTTTGTGCCATAAGCCCAAAGTAGGCTTCTTCATCAGTGCTTGACACCTCTGAGTCGCTGTCACTCAAAGTCTTTGGCTTCTTTGCAATGAGGCTCTTTTCTTTCCTTTTACCTTTGTAGGATTTCTTATCCTCTTTCTTTGAGCCTTCCTTTTTCTTGTATGGACACTCCGCAATCATGTGTCCTGGCTTATTACAGCAATAGCAAACGATATTGTTAGACGAATGTTTACTAGGTTTAGATTTATACCTGTCATCTTCATGCTTCTTTTTGTGATGATCCTCATTACGGTTTGATCTTCTATGACGAGAAGACGAGGTTTGACCTCTCGAGTTCCTTTGTTTGTTAAAGAACTTTTTGAACTGCTTGGAGAGTAAGGAGAACTCTTCATCTGACATTTCTGAGCCTGAGGGGCTAGCATCAGATTTATCTTCATCAGAGGAGGATCTCCTGACAGGTGAGAGAGCCTTGCCTTTTCTTGAACTTACAGCTTTAAGTGCAGTGGACTTCTCCCTTCCAGAGGCTCTGGTTCCTTCTTCTTCAGCTTTACGGGTGTTCAACTTCAATTCATGGGACAAGAGCTTCCCAAACAACATTTGTGGCTCCGTTGATCCGAGTTTTCCGAATTCTCTAATGGCTATAACTTTAGTGTCCCATTCTTTGGTCAGGGATCTTAGGAATTTATCATTGAGTTCGCCAGTAGTGAATTCACGATCATAGTTCCTAAGACCATTTACGATCTTAAAGAACTTCTCATAAGTATCAGAAATGGATTCACCAGAGCGTTGCTTGAAGGCTTCGTATTCTTGGTTCAGCAATGATCTTCGATCATCCCTTACTTCATCTGTTCCTTCCATCAGAACAACCAGAGAGTCCCACATTTCCTTGGCGGACTTGCAGTGAAGAAGATTCTGCAACATGGAATCATCGACTGCACCTGCAATGATATTCTTTGCCTTCTTGTCCAGAGAGACCAGTGCAATCTCATCCTTTGTGAGTTCCAGCATCTTCTTGGCGACCATAATTGTAGAGTTTATGGAAGATGGTTTCATAGGAACATGAGGACCTTCTTCCACAATCTGAAATATTCTTGGATCAGCAGCCTCCATGAAGAATCTGACTCTCTCCTTCCACATAGGAAAATTCTCTTTTGTGCAGACTGGAAGCTTGACGGAATCCTTGGTCTTATCCATGCCAGACATACTTGCTCAGGCAACTAGATAAGGAGGTCTTGTTCAAGGTGTTAACCTTATAGCGAACAACCTGCATCTGATACCAATTGAAAGTATCTAGTTGCGGCCTAAATCACCTAGAGGGGGGTGAATAGGTGGATTTTATGTCTTTACGCGGAATTAAAAAATAGCACAGAAAAGCACACAATAAAGCACAGCACAGACACAAGGAATTTATAGAGGTTCCCCGATGTGGGTACTCCTCTCTCCCGCCTCTCCTATCTAGCTCTTCGAGGCTAGATTCGGCTACTTCACCAAACTCAGATTAAAATAATCTTACACCTCGGAGTAAGAACTCCTACAACTCGGAGTCCACCACTCCTACAACTCGGAGTAACAACAACTCCTACAACTCAATCCTTAACCAAGGATCTACACAACACTCGGAAGCAAGCTTCCTACAAAGTTTATAAAATTGTTTATTACAACACAACTTAGATTGGAAACAATCTTCTTAAACTTCAGATGAAGTTCTTCTTCAGATCTTAAGAAATAGATTTCTTCTTCTTAGCAGTGAACTTCAGTCCTTTGTGAATGAAGAATGAAGAAATCTTGAAAACGATTTGAAGCTAGATCTGAGAACTTGAATCGACTTGATCAACAGAAGATGAGAGCTAATCGGATCTTGATCTTGTCGATTGAATCTTTAGAAGACGAAACAAGAATCGCTGGCTTTGTCGGAGACGAAACACTTGCGTGAGAACAGTCGGCCGTCAGAAGTAATGTGCGATTTCTTTTTCAATTCTCGATTCTCGTTATCTGG
The DNA here is from genome assembly GCA_033032865.1 of Dactylorhiza incarnata. Taxonomy (NCBI): domain Eukaryota; kingdom Viridiplantae; phylum Streptophyta; class Magnoliopsida; order Asparagales; family Orchidaceae; genus Dactylorhiza; species Dactylorhiza incarnata. The sequence continues at coordinate 31,584 of JAWHQI010002217.1, forward strand.
AAATAAACCTTAGGTATTTATAGAGTCTTCTTCCAACGGTCAAAAGAGCGAATTATGGATCTAACTCCACGTGTACTGTACACAGGAGAAGCCCTAGGAAACGCGCATTCAAAAACGAACCGGAAGAATTACTGCAGACCGATTCGGTTAAATGGTATAACCGAATGGCAATAACCGAATCGAATTCGGTTAAATGATATAACCGAATGGCAATAACCGAATCGAATTCGGTTAAATGATATAACCGAATTGCAATAACCGAATTCGGTTATTCTAATTCTTCAAGGAAATTTCGAACTATGAAACACCGAATTCGATTATATCCATCCCAACTATATAGTCGAATTCGACTATATGTTTCTGAATGATATAACCGAATTTAACTTGGGAAAAATCCCTTTTTATGAAAAGTCCACCATCAGCTCCAGTCCTCCTTCTCTTGCACTTAGGAAATGAGGTACATCCCAATAGAGAGATCTCACATGAGCCAACACTTTGGTCTATACAATGAGGGATTACATTGCACAAGCCTGTGTTTGACGACTCATTGAAACCTGACATTGGTTTGTACCTAGAGTGGAATGACCTGTCACAACACAGCTAAAGTGCATAATCAAATACAATTACAATTCATCCTAGTTTGAAGGGGACTTCTTCAAATCAGGGCTATTGTGGATACAATACCCAACACACCACCTCCAGGTGAGCTCGGCTCCCTGTTAGGTGTTGAGTCTCTCTACCTCCAGGTGAGCTCGGCTCCCTGTTAGGTGTTGAGTCTCTCTACCTCCAGGTGAGCTCGGCTCCCTGTTAGGTGTTGAGTTCCTATACCTCCAGGTGAGCTCGGCTCCCTGTTAGGTGTTGATTCCCTCCACCTCCAGGTGAGCTCGGCTCCCTGTTAGGTGTTGAGTCCCTCCACCTCTAGGTGAGCTCGGCTCCCTGTTTGTTTTTGAGTTCCTCCACCTCCAGGTGAGCTCGGCTCCCTGTTAGGCGTTGAGTTCCTCCACCTCCAAGTGAGCTTGGATCCCTATTAGGTGTTGAGTCCCCCCACCTCCAGGTGAGCTCGGCTCCATGTTAGGTGTTGAGTTCCTCCACCTCCAGGTGAGCTTGGCTCCCTATTAGGTGTTGAGTTCCTCCACCTCCAGCTGAGCTCGACTCCCTGGTAGGCGTTGAGTTCCTCCACCTCCAGGTGAGCTCGGCTCCCTGTTAGGTGTTGAGTCCCTCCACCTCCAGGTGAGCTCGGCTCCCTGTTAGGTGTTGAGTTCCTCCACCTCCAGGTGAGCTCGGCTCCCTGTTAGGTGTTGAGTCCCTCCCCCACCAGGTGAGCTCGGCTCCCTGGTAGGTATGGAGATCCCGCCTCCCACCTCAGGTCGAGTTCAGCTCGACTAGAGGTGTTGAATTTTTCTCCACCCAAGGTTAAGATCAATTCGACCTAAAGGTGTTGAGCTTTCTCCACCTCCTGTTGAGCTCGGCTCACAGGAGGGGTGTCTAGTGGAGAAAGGTCCGTTCCTCACCTCATGTCAAGATCAGCTCGACTAGAGGTGTTAAGTCTCCCTCCACCTTCGGTCGAGTTTAGCTCGACCTAAAGGTGTTGAGCTTCTCCACCTCCTGCTGAACTCAGCTCACAGGAGGGGTATCTAGTGGAGAAAGGTTCGCCTTCCGCCTCAAGTCAGGTTCAACCGAAGGACTTGGACGGGTATCCCGTTGGCAGGTCCCTTCGAGGATCCCTCTCAGGTCCCATCTACTCGTCAAATAGGTGGGTTGGACTTTCTTTCCGAGCTTGAGACAAGCTCGAAAAGAGCGGGGATTGTGTACAACCCTCATATTTTCCAAGTCGGTGTGACCCGACCCGAATGAGGTCGAGACAGTGAAGGTGACCGAAACGAGCCAAACGACCGCGCAGAAATGATCGAAGCCGATCAAGGCAAAAGAGGCAGCGGGAGAAGCGGGGGGAGCATCCGCTCCCCCGACTCCCTTCGGGCGAGTGGGAGGAACCCTCCCACTCACCCGGCACTCTTTGGGCGAGTGGGAGGGGCCCTCCCACTCGCCGGCCCTTTGTGGGGGGACTGGGAGTAACTCTCCCACTCACCCGGGTGAGTGGGAGGGGCACTCCCACTCGCCGGCCCCCCCTGGGGGCGAGTGGGAGAGGCTCTCCCACTCGCCGCCCCCTTTGGGCGAGTGGGAGGAACCCTCCCACTCGCCCGACATCCTTGGGGAGGAAGGTAGGACCTCCCGTGAGGGGGGGAGTGGGCGCCTCAAGCCCCACTCGCCCCCCCCCCCCCCTGCGTTGATCATTCAGGGTCATGATCGAGCTGCGGATAGAAAAATTTCGGCTATCCGCAGCCCAATTTTGGGAAATCTATAAATAGACCCCCATGGGCACCTTGGGAAGGGTTGGTCACAACCCCCCCCCCCCCCCCTTGCGTGTGTCTTGTGAGCGAGCACCCCTCCCTTGTCATCCTTCAGCTGACAGTGAGGTGGTTCTTAGTGCCCTCCAAGGTGCCCAGGCTCAGCATTGGCTTGGGAGGGGAAGTTCCGAGTGGGCTTTCGGGTGTGCGGTGGGACCTCCACGCTGAAGCTTAAGGGGTCTGTCTCTAGACTCCGGTTGTCATCAAGGTCAAGTCTCCTAGTTCCTAGTAACCGGTCAACGGTCTAGGCTTAGGTCAAGTAAGGGTTAGTCGCAACCCCCTTTCGAACGCTGAAACCGGGTTACTGGTTTCAACATAAGGGATCTGGCAAGAAGTAAACTCATCGTATAAAAGAGCCCATACAGATTTATACGATGAGGTCTCTGTTTGTGCAGAAATGCTATGCTATGATGTGCAATGCAATGATGCAATGTTTGCATTATTATTTCATACACATGCAACTCACCCACACGACTATGTACGTACAGACCTTTAGTTCCCACTTTTCGGAGGTAGCTAACCTCTCGGGCACCTCCCGTCGTGGTCAAACGGTGGCAGAGGAGCGGGCGTCTCCTCACCTAGGTGGGTAAGTCACACTACCAGACCTAGGCCCTAACGTACGCTGTGATACTGGTACCCTGTACTCACGAGCTCCTGCGTACTAAACTGAATTGGCCAGGCAGGGTTTAGGGGATCCGTCCCGTCAGACGCGCGGTAAGACAACCTAGCCCCCATAAAACCACAAGCACTGTCGAGTCAACGAACTGCTGTCGGTGTGACGACTAAGACAGAACTGAAGACCCACCACATCTTATACACAAGCAACATGTATTAGCCATTTACTACTGAACCTCCAGCTCGCAATTATATATCAACATTTATAAAGTAGAGCCTACCGCTCGCCAGACTATACCAGTCTTATATTTAAACTACGAGCCTACCGCTCGCTAAACTACACTAGTCTTATATTTAAACTACGAGCCTACCGCTCGCTAGACTACACTAGTCTTATAATTAAACTACGAGTCTACCGCTCCCTAGACTACACCAGTCTTATATTTAAACTACGAGCCTACCGCTCGCTAGACTACACTAGTCTTATAATTAAACCACGAGCCTACCGCTCGCTAGACTACACCAGTCTTATATTTAAACTACGAGCCTATCGCTCGCTAGACTACACTAGTCTTATATTTAAACTACGAGCCTACCGCTCGCAGGACTATCCCATTCCTTTCTTATATCTCGAGCCTACAGCTCGCAGGACTATCCCAGTCCTTCCTTATATCTCGAGCCTACCGCTCGCAGGACTATCCCAGTCCTTCCTTATATCCCGAGCTTACCGCTCGCAGGACTATCCCAGTCCTTCCTTATATCTCGAGCCTACCGCTCGCAGGACTATCCTAGTCCTTCCTTATATCTCGAGCCTACCGCTCGCAGGACTATCCCAGTCCTTCCTTATATCTCGAGCCTACCGCTCGCAGGACTATCCCAGTCCTTCCTTATATCCCGAGCTTACCGCTCGCAGGACTATCCCAGTCCTTCCTTATATCCCGATCCGTTTTGGGATGAAAGATAACTTGTCAAGTTCTCTTACTTAACTAGTCTTGTTTATAATTTAGTTGATCTAAAAGCTTAGGGTTAGCCTTGGACTTCCGAAGGGTTACCCGGTGAGGGGCTCGCAACGGTACTAGGAAGTGTGGCGGGCTGACACCCCGAACTTCCTCTTCCCAAGGCACTTAATCTTGTTGGTATCTACCCCATTCTACTTGATCCCCATTTTCCTCTCCAATTACATTAAATCTATAAGATGAGTTAAACTTGGCTCTTAGGAGTGGGGGAGTTCTTTTGAACTCCAACACCACCAATTGTGACCGGGTGCTGACTCTCCCGTCGTCACATTCTAAGCTCGAGTTCCCTTCTTCACCGAGGAACTGCACACATTCAATTAGCATTCTCAACCTTACTTGGACCACACTCCTATTCTTCGTCATCCTTATTCCAGGGTTTGCCTTAGATACTTCTCGACTTCGCCCTTGAGTATTTACCTTAAGATGGCTCACCCGGCTAAGGGTAGTTTTTCTTCCCTATAATCGTTTAACACTGATGAGTTATCTGTGTGGCCCTTGATGAGGCCTAACCTCCTTTTTATATCATTATAAATTCCTGCACTTATAGCTTTGCTAAACGCACCCCAACCCTTATTTCCCATGATGCCCTTAGAGGTGTTCTTCCAAATAATCTGAGCCTTCATAATAATCAAAGAGTTAATAGTTCTATGTGTGAAGAAGGTCAGTGGTGGTCTAAATCATATAAATCAGTTTTAATATTCGCAGACCAAATGAGATTGAGCTAGATTTGACTCCTATGGTGCAATCTTGATTATATCATATCCAAATGAGTTCCAATTATTACCATAGGTTCACATTTTGTATTGATCTAACAACCTCAAAGCCTACACTTCATACTCTTCCAGGGAATTCTTAATCATAGTTTCTATTCAGATAGAAGATGAGCAAATAGAGATTTATACATTAAGTGTCATCTAATGATCTCTATAAATTCTGATAAATTCACTGTAACATAATAATGGTCTGAAAATCTCAAAACCTAAGTTTCACATTTTCCAGGGATTATTTAACCATGATTTATTATTTAATGTCAGTGATGTGCCGATAGGGTATTACACTACAACTACCATCTATAGGTCTCAATGAATTCTGACATAATCACAGTAGTTCAATATTGGTCTAAAAACACCAGATCCTAAGTCTCCTATTAAACCAAGGTGTATTTGTCATTATTTATTATTTATTATTTATTACATTTTTGCTAAATGTACCCCAATTTTCCCTATACCCTTAAGTCCAAAACTTCAACTTGAAGCTCAGGGAAATCCACTCATACATATGAGTTGGATTCTTAGCTAAAGGTGGTCTATGGCATGGACAAATCTTCAAAGCATTTGCATGAGCCCATATCACTAAATGCACAAACTACACATTTATACATTTCTCACTAAAAGTGGCCTAGAAGGAGCTATACTTAGCCAAATGACGTGAAATCAGTGGCATTTTAAAGGTAACCTAAAGGGATACAATATTCATGTTGATCATTTTCTCCAGAAATGATCCTAACCCAGGTGGAATCAACATGCAAGTGCTGTACAAAGTGTTTAACATAGCAAAACACTATTATAGGCATGTCACACCAAAAATGGTATAGAAAGAGCTACACTTATCCAAATGGCATGAAATCAGTGGCATTTTAAAGGTAACCTAAAGGGCTACAATATTCATGCTGATCATTTTCTCCAGAAATGATCCTAACCTAGGTGGAATCAACATGCAAGTGCTATACAAAGTGTTTAACATAGCAAAACACTATTATAGACATGTCACACCACAAAAATGGTATAGAAAGAGCTACACTTATCCAAATGGCATGAAATCAGTGGCATTTTAAAGGTAACCTAAAGGCTACAATATTCATGTTGATCATTTTCTCCAGAAATGATCCTAACCCAGGTGGAATCAACATGCAAGTGCTGTACAAAGTGTTTAACATAGCAAAACACATATAAACATGTCACACCTTTCACTACTTTTGTTGATCTTGCATGAGAGATATTTTCACATGCACTAATCCAAATTGCCCAAAATTTTGGCCAGAGACATTGCATGAGTAGGTCTACTACCCACCAAGGTTTTGTGAAGATTTGACCTTGTATAACTCTAGATTTAGGTGTCACATGGAAAAGTAAATTTTTTCAAAAACCATAGGACATTATTGTCCTAAAAATCTGAGATTTCTACTGAACATGCCTCTATACGTATCTAAACAAAGCACAAAGTTTCAGGCCTTGGTGAGGTCCCAATCAATGGGAATTAATAAAAATGGCTGGTTTGTTGTTTGGACCAGTTTCACTAAATCCAACCTACAAGGGGCTATAGGTCACCAAATGACCTGATTTAAATTCCTATATAAAGTAGACTCAGAGGTCTACAAGTTTTGTCTCTGAGCATTTTTTGATTTTTGGCCTCTAAGGGCCTTAAATTAAGCCCATAAAATCGGGTAAAATATGTGACATAAATTCAAATTTTATAATCATAATACTTAAATGGTCTGCGGCTATCCATCACGGGAGATCCAACGGCGCTGGAGTCGTCTTCCCCACCGAGCCAACGGTCAGGAATGACTGCGCCTGGAGCGTTTTGCGGGCCGGATTCTGGCAAATCCCGGTCATCTCCGGCAAAACGCCTAAGCCACCACCACCAGTCGACATAGGGCTGTCGGCTGGTAGTGGCCGATTGACCTGGGGTGGCCGGAATAGGGCTCCGGCACCTTTCGTTTTTGCCGCTAGGAACATGGAAATTTCAAAACGAAAACGCCATTATAAGGCGCAAATCGACCGAGAAGAGAAAGATCTCTAGCACAGGAGGAGGGGGAAAGGAAACTTGCCTTTGATCGGGCTTGATCTTGAAGAAGAACGAGAAATGCCATGGCCGAATCCTCCCTTGAGCTCGACCTCCCGATCTCAGTTCTGCATTAAATCCTCCTCTGTAAAGCTCCAGCTCGACTCCTCATGAGCTTCTGAAGCTAATGGTAAGGATGGATTGAGCTGATGGGCTTTGTTTGTCGCCAACCATCCTTGGCGATTTCACCAAGGCTGGCACCTCCCTTAGCAGCCACTGCTAAAGCTCCAGCTCAGCAGGGAACCATTCCTCTCATCAATTGTCGGCCAGGGGAGGGGGAAAATCGAGCCCATTTGAATTTCCTTGGAGCTTAGCCATTAATGTGGCCGGCCACTTGGTGGAGCTTTCTCCTCCCTCCTCTCAACAGCAGCCAGCTCAGACCAATTCTGCTGGAATCTCCTTGGAAGGGTTGTGGGCATGCCAGGATTTAAGGAGTGGTGGCCAAGTGGCCACTCCTCCATGAATTCCTCTTGAATTCATGCTTGGAGGTGGCCGGCCACCCCTTGGTGAACCTCCCCCTTGGGCCCAATTGGGCTCTAGGAAAACCAGCCTTCTTGTGGGCTTGATTAGGTGGGGTTGAGCCCAAAGGTTCTAAGGTTGGGTTTGGGTTAAGTCCACCTAGCTTGAGTTTGGCTTACTTGACCCAAATAGGGCAAATTGGGGCTTTTGGGTTTGGGCTTGACCATAGCTCACCCCATTCAAGGTGACTGACCCACATTGTTTCCTAAGACCCTATGGACCTACTCTAAGAAGAATTGAGCCATGGTGGGGTCATATGGGGTTTAATTGCACAAAAATTACTTATTAGGGCAATTTGGGCATTTTTGTGGTTTTGCCCTAATTCTCCAAAATTGATTGTGCACTTTGGTTCATTTGGGTCTCATTTACTCCCCTTAGTGTTTAGGGTGATCAATTTGATCACACTAGGTCAATTGGAGATCAATTTGGGTTTTTAGCACATTCAGGTCAATTTGGGGCTTTTTAGAAATTGGCCCAATTTCCCCAAATTGAAGGCCCTATGATGGGGATTTTGGGTCCATTAGGTCCCCTAGGGAGGTTGCCATATGAGGGTGGGTCCAATTTGATCATTTGGAGTTCAATTGCCCTTATTTATGGTGGTTTGACCTAGGATAGCTCAAAGTTGACTTTTGGTCAATTTGACCAATTTGGTTGGCCTCAAGGGTCCCTAGTGGTCTACTCACCTCCTTGGATGGTCATGGGGGTCATAGTGTGGTTAGGTTGGCTCATTGGAGTCTGTTGGTCACCCCTAGGCTAGGCCATCAAGATTTGTTATATGCACCCCAAAAGGCATTCCTTCCTATCTTAATGAGGGGCCTCTTTGGCTCACTTTGTGTACTTGATCCATCCTAGGGGTCTCCATGGCTATGTGTGATGCTCAAGGTGCTTTTAGCCTCTTCCAGTCCACTTTACACTAGGGTGGCCCATGGTGACTGAGTGCACACCATGGGTTCTTCACTCCTTTCAACTGGTCATCCTAGTGCCCGGTGCCACTTATCCTATTTTTTGTCATGACTTGTCATGACAAAATTCTCTAGGGGCGTAGCAGTTTGGGGGATGTTACACAAAGCCTCACCCCACCACTGAGGTGCGGCTAGTCCGTACCCCACTAAGCGGGGTGCGGATAGCCCACACCCACTCCGGTGGGGGGCAACCAAACTGCACCCCATCTTGGTGGGGTGCGGCTATGGAGCACCCCCATGGTGGGGTGCGGCCAAGCCGCACCCCCATGTGGGTGCGGACAAACCCTCCCTGGGGCTCGCGGGGGATGCGGCCGAAATCGCATCCCCCTGCCTAGTGCAAACGGGACCCGTTTTCCCCCCGGGGGGGCTCCAGTTCCCGCTTTCCGAGTAAACGCGATCATCGGAAGTCGCAGCTCGTCCGCATGACGACTGCGCTCCGACAATACTCACCCAGAACGCTCCGCTCCTGTAGCGCACCCGGAACACTCTCGTGTTCGTTGCATGGTTGGAACGCTCCCAAGCGCGCTCAAAACGCTTCCGAGCACGCTCAGAACGCCTCCGTGTTCGTTGCGCGCTCAGAACGCTTCTGAGCACGCTCAGAAGCGTTTCCGCTTTCCCGACATGCTTGCACTTAACCATTTTTCTCAGATTTCAGGACTCGCTCGTCGCTTTTTCCACCTTCAACAAAGCTGCCCGAACTGCCCGAAGGGTAAGACGGTCATTTATGAAAAATGGCGATCCGTGTGCTCCGAATTGGCAAACATGATTCGCCCGACAGGTGGTTACGGTGGTTACGACGACGAAATTACCGGGCTACCCCCGACCAAAGCTATAAAAGGAGCCCAGAGCCTTCATTTCAAGACACCTCGCCTTCCGCACCCGAGAGAGCTCCTTTGAAGATTTCTCTGGAATTCTTCTTCGGCGCTTGAAGATCTCCTTCGTGGATTTGGAGATTTCCTTTCTCCTGAAAGGCGACTCGACATTCTCGCTTTTGTTCTCACCAACATTCTCACTTTTGTTCTCACTATTGTTCTCAGAAGAAAAAGGACTTAGCTTTCCGAGAGGTGGTCTGTCACCTTCAGAGCCCTCTCTTCCTCTCTCTCTCTACCATTGTAACGAGCAGCGGTCTGTCGCGCTCGAGTTCTAAGTCTCTAATTGTAACCCCACAAAAGATAGTGGAAGTTGGTCAGCGCAGCTCCGACCGCGTAGTTTTTTACCCTTTCCGGGTTTTCCACGTAAAAAGTTCCAGTGTACTTAACGATTCTCTAAGTGACTGTTAGCGAGCTTGGTTCGCTTCAGAGCTAAGGTGGTTCAAGTCGACCGGTCTACCGAAAGCACCCAAGCGACCCGCAACAGTTTGACGTCGTCTGTGGGAATGGATTCCCAAATACTGTGCAAAGGCCTTCCGAGGACAGCATCCGCTTTGCCCCAGTTCACGGAACCGGCAGGAACGGACACCCACCAGGAACTTTCCGACGCACACAGTTCCTCCATTTCGGCAAACTCGGCAAGGAAAGCGCTTCTCGCTGCGCCCATCTTTCCTCAATGGCTTGGCATGGCCGGCAAACGGACTCCTCCAGCAGCGAAGCAGGATTCGAATAATATCACATTCCAGCAAGAGCGATCCCCTCTGTCAAGATCGATCCTGGCGTATCCCATCCCATCGTGGCTAAAGCTCCCACACTGTAAAGAGTTTCACGGAGCAGAAGATCCATATGAGCATGTTAACTACTTCTCAACTGCCATGGGGACGTTCGGGCTTCCAGATCAAATCAGCTGCAAAATCTTCGCAGAAACACTACGCGGAGGTGCTCTCACCTGGTATCAATCCCTGCCCGAGGGAACAGTCCACAACTTCACTGAACTATCCCAGTTGTTCACTGGATGACATGAAGCCCGCACGCATAGAATCTGAGAAGACAACTCAGCATGGGGAGAACTCGAGTTGGCCGGATCTCCCCGTCCAGGACAAGTAGAACATGGCAAGCAGCAAAGAAGAGACGACACGAGCTTCCTTTGGCAGCATCCTCGTGGGGGGGGGGGGGGGGGGGGGGGGGGGGGGGGGGGGGGGGGGGGGGGGGGGGGGGGGGGGGGGGGGGGGGGGGGGGGGGGGTGGGGGGGGGGGGGGGGG
>JAWHQI010002218.1:0-42070 GCA_033032865.1 Dactylorhiza incarnata
AAGGTCCTTTGAGGAACACAAATGGAGTGAAGAAGGACGGACACGGATGCAAAGTTTATGAAATTCCTTGTTAAGGGACTTAAGTTAAGCCTACGCCTGCTGAAGCCGCGGAATGGGAAGTGCCGACGGAGGAGGGCCGCAACGCCATTCTTTCCAGGCTCGACGGAAGAAGACAGTGATAAGGAATCAGATTATGATCTTCCAGAAAGTAGTGGGAGCAGGAAGTCGAAATGAGGAGAGGATTCGTGATTGAAAAAGACTTCTGGGAGCTATCGCCATCCGACATCCTATTGTCGCCATCCGATAGCTTCCCAGCCCAGATCTCTCCTTAATTTTATGAACTTCTTTTATGAGACATTTTAAGTACTCTTTTGTTAAAATTCTGTAATAATTTTTAATATTTGGATATGATTTATGTTGGTGAATGTGTATATTTTGATCGTTTAAGATTTAGTTTTTCTTCCTCTTTTTTTTAAAACAATATATAGCTATTGTGAAGGTTTTTTTTTAAAATTTTATAGGTTATAAATATGATATAATCATTGTGAAATGTCTAGGATTCCTAATTCTAGCCTAAGCATAGAAAACAGGAATCCGGTAACGGTTTAGTGAATATATCCGCTAGTTGATTATCCGTGCCTATAAAGTTGATTTTTACATTACCCTTCTTAATATGATCCATTATAAAATGATGTCGGACATCTATATGCTTAGATCTAGAGTGTAATACGGGATTATTAGTTAAGTCTATAGCACTTTTATTATCACACTTTAATTCTACACTACTTTGTTGCATGCCAAAGTCTTCTAATGTTTGTGACATCCAAAGAGCTTGGGCACAACAACTACCTAGTGCAATATATTCGGCCTCAGTAGTAGAGAGGGCAACAAAATTCTTTTTCCTACTCGACCAGAAATAAGTGAAGGGCCGATAAAATGACAAGTGCCACTTGTGCTTTTTCTATCTAAAGAACATCTCGCATAATCTGAATCCGAAAAGCCATGTAAAATAAGGACTCATTATGAGGATACCATAATCCTAATTTAGATGTTCCTATAAGATCAAAAGATGCGTTTCACCGCTTTTAAATGTGATTCTTTTAGGATTAGCCTGAAATCTAGCACACATAAACAAACGGCAAACATAATGTCAGGCCTAGATGCGGTTAAATATAATAAGGATCCTATCATACTTCTATAAAGGGTTTGGTCAATTGAAACTCCACTTTCATCTTTTCCTACTTTTAGTGAAGCACTCATAGGAGTGTTTGCATGCTTAAGATTTTCAAATCCAAATCTTTTCAACATATCATGAATATATTTGGATTGACATATAAAAATACCACCATGTTTTTTTGTAATTTGAATCCTAGAAAATATGAAAGTTCTCCTACCATGCTCATTTCAAATTCATTTTTCATAATTTGAACTACTTCATTACACAACTCTTCATTAGTGGCACCAAAATAATATCATCAACATAAATTTGCAAAATACTAAATCATGATCAATTTGCTTAATGAAGAGTGTAAATCGGCACTTCCTATTTTATAATCGTGCTTTAACAAATATTGAGTTAATCGATCATCCTAAGCACGATGCGCTTGTTTTAATCCATAAAGCGCTTTATTAATTTATAAACATAATTTAGATATTTCTCATTTATAAAGCCAGGGGGTTGTTCTACATAAACCTCTTCTTTTATATACCCGTTTAAAATGCGGTTTTGACATCCATTTGATATAATTTAAATCTTTTAAAACAAGCAAATGCAAGAAATATCCTAACCGCTTCTAACTACGTGTGCAAAAGTTTCATCAAAATCTACCCCTTCAATTTGTGCATAACCTTTTGCAACTAATCTGGCTTTATTTCTAACAATTCTAGATTCATTATCCAATTTATTTTTAAAATCCACTTAACTCCAACAACAGGACGATTTTTGGGTCGTTCTACAAGATTCCAAACCTTATTACGTTCAAATTGATTAAGTTCTTCATTCATAGCTAAAAACCAAAATTCATCATTAAAGCGGTGGAAACATCTTTTGGTTCTATTTCAGAGACAAAGCAAAGGTTTGAAATAAAACATGTAACGATGACGAGTACTAACCCCTTTTTGCGGATCTCCAATGATAAGCTCCTTTGGATGATCCTTTGAAATCTCAATTCACTTGGAGGCACATATTCTTCTCTTTCTTCTCCTTCTCTATCTTCTTCTCTTTCTCCTTCTCTCTCTTCTTCTTTTTCTTCTTCATTTTCTCCAAGTTCTTCATCATCATTCTCCACCGAAGAGGGGGTTCATCTTCTTTTCCTGTAATTTTCTTTTCTACACATGAAACAAACTCATCAAACCTAACATGAATAGATTCTTCAACTATTTTTGTTCTTTTATTAAAATCCTACAAACTTTACTAGTTGAAGAATAGCCAATAAAAATACCTTCATCACATTTTTCATCAAATTTTCCTTAGGAATCTTTAGAATTCAAAATAAAACATTTACAACCAAAAACTTCGAAAAAAGAAACATTTGGTTTTTTACTAAATTAATTCATAAGGAGTTAATTTAAAATAGGGCGAAGCATTACTCTATAATTACATAACATGTCGTACTAACCGCTTCAGCCCAAAAGATTTTGGTAATTTAAACTCAGATAGCATCGTACGGGCTAACTCTTGAAGAGTTCTATTTTTTCCTCTCCACTACACCATTTTGCTGTGGTATGCGTGGAGCGGAAAATTCATGTTTAATTCCTAACTCCGTACAAAAGAAATAAACTTTTCATTTTCAAATTCTCCTCCATGATCCGATCGTATGCGTTAAATTTTTAACTCAAATTCATTTTGAATACGCAAACATAATTTTGAAATTTCTGAAAATGTATCGGATTTGGAGGTTAGAAATAAAGTCCAACAAAAACGAGAATAATCATCAATCAATACAAATGTATATTTTCTACCTCCTAAGCTAGAAATTCCATTGGCCCAAATAAATCCATATGTATTAATTGAAGTGGCCTAGTGGTAGAAATAATATTTTTACTTTTGAAAGATGATTTTGAAAATTTTCCTTTTTGGCAAGACACACATAATGAAAAGATAAATTTCCATTTAACAATGGTAAACCTTTAATTAATTTATCTTTTGAAAGCTTTGTAATTAACTTGGCACTAGTATGTCCAAGTCGCCTATGCCATAATTCTAATTCATCATTTTTTGATAAAAAACATTTTAAAGTAGAATTTGAAAAATCAAGAAATTTAATCATATATACATTATGACATCTAGGTGCGGTAAAAATATTTCATTTGTTTTAGAATTAATAATTTTGCACAAATTTGTAGAAGATTCAAATAAAACATCTAAACCCTTATCACATAATTGACTAATAGAAATCAAATTATGCTTTAATCATTCTACAAATAAAACATTTGAAATTGAAAATTTTTTTGTTACCCACAACTCCGATGCCGATGATTTTTCCTTTTCCATTATCTCCGAATGTAACAACTCCTTCTTGTTTCATCTCCAGGCTAAGGAACTTCTCTTTATTGCCCGTCATGTGCTTTGAACAACCCGAGTCCAAGTACCACACGTCTTCTTTGTCCTTAGCCTGCCAACACACCTAGAAAGAAGAGGTGAGTAAAGATCTGGTTACCCAAGTGGTTCCACCCATAGTATAGGTAGAAGCCTTAGGCACCCAGATTTGTTTAATTTTACTTTTTCCTTTCCTCCAGCAAGAGTCCGTAGTGTGACCAAATCTATTGCATTTGGCACATGTAATGTATTGAGAAGAGTATAACTTTTCTGGACTTTTACTGGATGATGATGCAGTATTAGACAATTTACTAACTTCAGAATTTATAAAAACAGAATTTCTGGACTTTTCGCTGTCTCCGGCGACAGTGGTTATCGTCGGGCGATAGCTTCCTGACGTGTATCCGAGTCCAAACCTTCCAGATCCATGACATTGGTATCCTAAGATCATATCCAGTGATCTTCGGCCCATTCCAAATTTTTTTATGGCTAGCGTTAAATCATGAATCTGGTTTCTCATTTCTGTATTCTCGGATACTAGATTTACACATCTACGTTCAAAAGATTTCTTTCCCTCATGGACTTTGGAATTGAAGATTTCAGATCTCTCTCTAAAATCTCATTCTTTTTTGTAAGAATTTTAATTGTAGAATGAGATTTGGAAAGAGATTCTTCAAGTTCTTTACTTCTTCCCAAAAGTGATCACACTCTTGGCAAGAAATTTCTCCTTTTCCAATAGTCTTAATTTCATTAACATTTTTTTGTTTTCTTTAAGCAAAATTTCATTTTCTGATTTAAGAAGATCATTATCTTTTAAACTCTTTTCAAAAAATTTGCAAGTCTTTAAAAATTCAGAAAATAATTCATCGTAGGTTGGAGGAGTTACCTCAGTGTCACTTTGGACACTGCATTCGTCATCAGATATGACGCTCTTTCCCATTAATCACATGTTGGCCTCCTCTTCTTTACTTGAGCTTGAACTGCTTGCATCCTCAGAAGTAGTATCATCTCATGTTTCTGCCTTCAGCACCTTCTTCGTCCCTTTGTTCTTCTTTTCTTTAAGTTCTTTTAAGTACTTTGGACACTTGCTTCGGATGTGTCCTAACTTCTTGCAGTGATAGCACTCCGATGGCGGTCTCTCTTCCTCCTCATCGTCTTCCTTTCCTTTTTTCTTAAACGTCTCCTTCTTAAAATACTTCTTAAATGAATTTCTCCTCTCTGGATTTTTCATAAATTTTCTAAACTTTCTAACAAATAAACTTTCCTCATCTTCTTCTTCCTCCTCAGAATCACTACTTTCCTCCTTAGATCTTAGAGCCAATCCCTTCTTCTTTGGCTCCATATACTCTTGTTGTTGAATTTTCAATTCAACTTCATGAGTTTTCAAGTTCTCAATCAGGCTTTCAATATTAAGCCATCCGACATTCTCCCAAGACACATTTTATATTCAATTCAACTTCAGACCGTCCATCATGCGGGTTGCCTTAGAGTAAAACTCATAAGCCATCTGACATTCTCCCAAGACACATTTTATATTCCCGTAGGAATAATTCTCGAAGGCACAATATATTCCCGTAGGAATATTTCCCGAAGGCACAATATATTCCCGTAGGAATATTTCCCGAAGGCACAATATATTCCCGTAGGAATATTTCCAGAAGGCAACATTTCATTCCCGTAGGAATTACTTCTCGAAGGCAACATTTCATTCCCGTAGGAATATTTCCCGAAGACAACATTTCATTCCGTAGGAATTACTTCTCGAAGGCAACATTTCATTCCCGTAGGAATTACTTCTCGAAGGCAACATTTCATTCCCGTAGGAATTACTTCTCGAAGGCAACATTTCATTCTCGTAGGAATTACTTCTCGAAGGCAACATTTCATTCCCGTAGGAATTACTTCCCGAAGGCAACATTTCATTCCCGTAGGAATTACTTCTCGAAGGCAACATTTCATTCCCGTAGGAATTACTTCTCGAAGGCAACATTTCATTCCCGTAGGAATTACTTCTCGAAGGCAACATTTCATTCCCGTAGGAATTACTTCCCGAAGGCAACATTTCATTCCCGTAGGAATTACTTCTCGAAGGCGACATTTCATTCCCGTGGGAATTACTTCTTGAAGGCAACATTATAATTTCGTAAGAGGAGAGAAAAGGAACTCTTCTTAAGTTTAGAAATAATTCCATCCGAGAGTTTATAGAGGGAGAGGAGAAAAACCATTCATAAGCTTAATAATATTTCCACTTGAGATGGTACAGTTGTCTTAATCCGACATACATCGATCTTTTGGATTGCTTGGCAATCAAACCCAAGCCATCCACATAAGGCACAATTTTGTATTCAAGTAGGCTTTCGCCAATCACTTTGGTGTTTGGCGATCAAGCCCAAAATACCCATGAACTTTTATTTCCTTCCTTGGTACATGAAGTAGCATCGAAGAGTAAGAGAGAAAACATGAATAAGATGAAGATAGACGAGGTGTATATCATAGTAGACCACGGGTGGTCAACTCCCATAGTCATTCCATTCTCTCACGAATTCGTTACCTCATTCAAAACACCACTTTCATGTATAACCGACTCAACTTCTAATAGTGAAGCTCCTGGAAGAGTAACCAACAGCCACCCTCCTGGAAGGATAAACCAGCCCGATTTCCACACAAACATAAGCAAAGAACATTTCAAATAATGGGATTCCTAGAAGGATAGACCAACAACCACAGTCCAGATCTTCCAAAACGGACTAAAGGAGGCTTTTCAAATGTTGCAAACCTTGGAGCATACACCCAAACAGCCACCATAAACCAAAAGGAAGGGGAGAGTGAAAGGGAGAGTAGTTACCCATTGCCGGTGATACCCCTTGACCTCTTATTGTCAGGAGGAAGAAACATGAGGAAGGGGCGGTTTTCCTCTCCTCCAGTCCTGCCGGAAAGAGGGACAGAGCCACCCTCATATAGACGATAACAACCAATTGATATCAAATTAATGAGTATAGCTAAGGAAATTAGGCATAATACTTTGGAAATAACTGGATAAACAATTTGGTAACAAGAGCTTAAACCATCAGTTAACTTGCCCTGGGTATGAAATGGTGAGGATAATTAGGGAAGAGTTTAGGTGGCAGCTCTAGAAGAGAAAGACAAGTAACATACCCTTTGTCTAGCTTCAAACCTTGCTCAAAAGTATGGAGGTTGAGACAGAGCTTACCAAAACTGAGAAGCACGAGAAGCTCAAGGCACGGGTTTCCCAATCCAGATCTTCCGCGACGCATATAGCAGTTCCCGGTTTCACCACTTGGCATGGAATTACTCCAAGATCTCTCATTTACTCCATGAAGCTAATAAAAACCATATTTTCCGGCCAAGCCTTATGTTTAGTTAGCATATTTATCTATAACCCAATTATAAAAGAAACTCAACAGACTTAAACAAAGAGGAATAAGAAAAGGAGGGGTAATAAGGGAGCATGAGAAGGCAGTTTCCTCATTATAAGATTCAAACTCTGTTCCCCTCACCTTAGCCGCAAACCAAATTCTCCATTCCAACGCGTACGTTCAACAATCTTGATTTCCAATAATAATCCATCAGGAAGTCAAGAGGAAGAGAGGGAGAGAGAGAAAGAGAGAAATGAGGGGGAGGGATGCATATAGCATTAGTGATCTTAATCCAATCCACCAATATTAAATTCAAGCCCAACTTATCTACCTTCAGCCTATTCCCAGAAATCAGAGGAGGAATGACAGCTCATGGGCTGCATGAGATCGCAAGCCCTCTTCGATGAGTCTAGACTAGCTCCACTCCTTATCTCAAAATTCTTTAAGTGAAGCCCCAAACAGGCCCAGTTTTAAACCATATGGTTTGTGTATATATATATATAAGAACTTTCACACTCAAGGAATGAGAATGAGAGGGGAAAGAGAGAGAGAGAGAGAGAGAGAGAGAGAGAGAGAGAGAGAGAGAGAGAGAGAGAGAGAGAGAGAGAGAGAGAAAAGTGAGAGGCTTCTAAGAGTTCAAGTACCCCTGAATTTCAATCTCCCACCTTAGAGCAACCATTGATTGAATTTCATGTAGAGCTGGAATAGGAGTGCAGAGGACAGAAAATACATTTCAATTCATTTCATGTGTTCAGTTTTCATCGCTACCCAGAGAAGGACTAACAAGATTATGTACATATAGCCAGCATAATTAAACCCATGTATTCTAACAGCTTCTCACCAAACTCCTCCCAACTCCATAAGTGAAACCCCATAACAGGCCCACTCTAAACCAACTAATTATGTGCATATACATATAAGAACTTGCATAGCCAGTGAGAGAGAGAGAGAGAGAGAGAGAGAGAGAGAGAGAGAGAGAGAGATGACCTTGCCAATATATATATGTATATATATATATATATATTAAACTTCATATGTGAAACCCATAACAAATACTGAGCAATATAGTAGGGAAATCTATAAATGGAAGAAATTTGCAGTTGCTCAAGTTGCTTGGAGTCAATCCCTCCATTAACTATAGCAGCCCCCAATCTCCAAGATATTTATTTTATTTTATTTTTATAGGAGGAGTAGATTAGGAAGAAGTTACCATAAATCACATGGAAGATGAAGATGTACAAAATTTAATACCCTCCCGTATGATTTGGCTATGGTGGTAGCATCTTCATCTCCCTTTATATTTATTCATGTTAGCATATTAAAGCAAAAGGTTGAGGATCATCTAAATCCTGAGAAATTAATCAAAGCCTTTTCCCGGTTTGCCGAGATTTGATCCAAGCTATACTTATGCCTATCATTATTTCTTTCATTATTCAGGTTTCCATATTTTAAATGCTATTTTTTGCTGAAAACGAAATCTATGGGGCATGGGGAGAGAGAGAGAGACAGAGAAGGAGAGAGAGACTCAATCTCCATTCCTTTTGGAGTAGTTCGACTCCATTATTCCACACCTAATCAAGGAGCAAGAGGGGTAGCAGAAAACGAGACAGATTTTCCGCCATGAGAGGGAGGGCAGAAGATGTAGGAGGAGGGAGAGGTGGGGAGGGGAGACCTTGCCGTCGAGCTTGAGGGAGGAGGTGAGGTGTGTCACAAGAATACCAGACCAGCCCCATTTATAGCCATGCTCGGCCAATCTGGTGCTTCCAGCGATGGTGGAGGTGTGGCTCACCTCCCTTGGAGAGTCTCCTCACCGATGGATCTTCCCCAAGCTTCATCCAGGTGCGAGATCCGCTGCCCCTGGTGAGCTTCTTCTCCCTCCCAAGGTTTCCCGTCCCCTGGTTCGCCTACAGGGTTTCCGCTGGTTTTGTTTTAAGTTTTGTTATATATATAACATATATAAGTATATAGTTATATACATACATATATTTAGATATATATTCATAACTCTCCAAATACGCATGAGAAAAATGCGCTAAGTGTGTCTTTGTGTTCGTGTTAGCCATACAGAGCTAATGAAATCATCCGAAGTTGGTTTCGTGTCTGTTTACTCATAATTATTCACTCAAATCAGTACGCAGCTCAAAATAGGTTATTTCGGCTAACTTCTCAAATCTCATCGAATTTGAACGAAATGAAATGCGTTGCGCTCGTATCGACCATACGAGTCTAACGCAACTGACGGGAGTCGATTCGGAGCACGCCTGCTCCATATTCTAAAACTGCGTCGTTGTGACGCGCTACGATACTCAAAACGGTCACTTTCACCAAATGACCTCTGATTGGAACGAAACGAATTTCGTTGCACTCGTATCGACCATACGAGTCTAACGCAACTGGCAGAAGTCGATTCGGAGCACGTATGCTCCATATTCTAAAGCTGCGTCGCCGTGACGCGCTACGATACTCAAAACGGTCACTTTCACCAAATGACCTCTGATTGGAACGAAACGAATTCTGTTGCACTCGTATCGACCATACGAGTCTAACGCAACTGACAGAAGTCGATTCGGAGCACGTATGCTCCATATTCTAAAACTGCGTCGTCGTGACGCGCTACGATACTCAAAACAGTCACTTTCACCAAATGACCTCTGATTGGAACGAAACGAATTCCGTTGCACTCGTATCGACCATACGAGTCTAACGCAACTGACAGAAGTCGATTCGGAGCACGTATGCTCCATAAACAACTTTGTGGCGAAGCACGATGCTACACAAAACAGTCATTTCTCTAAATGATCACCTCTATGTGGTGAAGGTCGGGTCGTGATTGCCTGATGACCCGGCCTAGGTTCCTCCAAGGGTTCAACTGAACCGGCTAGACCCCCTTTTCAAAGTCGGGATGTTACAATCCAATAAAACAAAGAAAATTTTCGTCCCCGAAAATACGAGTGGGTCATGGAGATTCAAAGCGGGACCTACTGTAGACCACTATAGGTGTCAAACGATCCCAAAATTTAAGGGTCTAAAGGTTTGGTTTTACCTAATGAGCTGTATCGATTGCTTTTATCGTGTAGCATAATAAGCAGCTTAAGTGGAACAAGGTAGCTTTGCCGTAGTTATGTGCATTCTGCAGTAATTCTGATATATATTGTTCGAGGGAACATTTCGTGCGCCAAATTGTTCGCTAACTGAATTACCAGCTTATATAATTATATCGAATAAGTAATTCTAGCATAATCGAATACTTCCAAAGTTTGCATATCTGAAACGCAAAATTTATGAGTTGTGTCCTAGAGGTACATAGTAAAAACTCATTAACATGTAACCGACTCTCATACGAAGGTTATATGTTAGTGGAACAAAGAGCAAGAAATGTCAGTAAGCAGTGTAAATCCATGAACATATAACCAACTCCCATACGAAGGTTATATGTTAGTGGGATAGATAAACAGAAATGTACGTAAGCAGGGTAAATCCATGAACATATAACCAACTCTTATACGAAGGTTATATGTTAGTGTGATAGATAAACAGAAATGTACGTAAGCAGGGTAAATCCATGAACATATAACCAACTCCCATACGAAGGTTATATGTTGATGGTACATGTAAATATATGTACGTTACGATGCAAATGATGCGTATGCAGTCCATGCACGACAAGTACTCATGACTCATCACAATTCCCTGCGTTGATACAGTCTGACCGCTTTTCTTCCAGCAGGGTCGCGACCCCTGCGGGCCTCACTGATGTGGTCGTCGGTGACAGTGGCTGGTCCTTCCACTTCTGGGTGTGGACGTACCGCACTACCCAGGCCCTAATGTACAACCCAGTGTACTCCTGGATGTGAGCAACATCCGTCAATTACAACATTCGGCTATCCAGCGGAGGGATCCTGCGGGGAAATAATAAATAACCTCCCGGGGTTCACACACTCCCGAGTGCCTCATGAGTCGTCAACCTTCCCATTCCTGTATGAATGGTCCTTAGGCATGACTGTCCCGCCACGGTACTCACATATAATGTTTTTACCAGTTTGCTCTTTATGTTGACATATTTTGATCGCTTCTTTTTGCAGGGTAGCGAACCCCGCGGGCCTCACCGATGTGGCCGTCGGTGACAGTGGCCGGTCCTGCCACTTCTGGTGTGGATGTACCGCACTACCCAGGCCCCAACGTACAACCCCGTGTACCCTCGGACGTAGGAGACATCCGGCAACAACTGAATTTGGCCAACCAGCGGAGGGACCCAGCGGGGCATATAAAGATACAACCGAGCTCCCGGGGTGCACACCCTCCCTGTCGCCTAGAGTCGTCAACCTTCCCGCACCGGTACGTACGGTCTACGGGCATGACCGACCCGCCACTTTTCCCAATGCAAGCAATTTACAATAAAAGCAATAAAAAATAGGTACCATCACATTCGGGTCCTCAGTGGCTTACCCTTTTTTAACGAGGCTTTCCCGGCTGGCTGAGTATGCAACCATCGCAAGTCCTGCGAATGCTAACAATGTACTTTTAGGATGGTTTGTATACAAGCTTTTATAAATTTGCCGACAAATTTACTTCAATCCAGCACGTCGCCTCAGTAATCATTTCCTAAAATATTAACGTTATTGAAACGACTAACATTTTATCATTGTTCTTTTACGATTGCACGACTTTATTCTCAACAGATCGTGAAATTGATCAAGTCAAAGCATACTTCATATTTGCAATCGTTAGAGCAATTCTCCATATACACGCAAAATTTCATTTAATTAGCTTACCTTAAATGAAATTTTGAAACGAGAATTTTAATCCCAATAAAACAAAGAGGCTTAAACCTGGGATTAGAAATTAGTAATGAAATTCTTACATTGTACACAAAATTCCATCTGATTAGTTTACCTCGAATGGAATTTTGAAAACGAGCATTTAATCCCAATAAAACAAATAGGCTTAAACTCATAGTTCAAAATTTGAAATGATCATTTGTAGGGTTTAAAGAGAGTGTTTAATGGGAATAAGATAGATGATCGTTCGAGATTAGATGTAGTAAAGGACATTTAAGTGTCGATCTGAGTCATAAAAAAAATTGTATGACTAAAACTGAATTTGATAAGTTCGAGTGAAAATCTACATATAAATGCCAAGTTTGTTGTCCACTTTTACCTTTTAGGTCCACCATCGCTTCCGCTGCAGTGGTTCGTCACGAACCACGCTACAGCGATTAGCGGAGCAAGAGATGTTTCTGTGATCACGAATAGGTCGACAAGATCGGTTGCGCTCTGATCCATTTGTAAGACCCCCCCCCCCCCCCCCTCCCAAATCGGCGGTCCGACCGGGGGGATCTTATCGCACACCACCCTTCTTGCACGACGTCGAAGCGATCACGAAGGGTGAAGGTACTAGCTTCTTCAACCCCCTTCCTTGAACACTCCAAGGCCATGCATTGGGTGGTGTTAAGCGAAAGTCACTACACGTCAACAGAGTAAGAAAGCGACATTCTAGCGGAAGACTTCATTAAAGAGTGCACATTATAGTATTTAGCGGAAGACGTCGTATTATAGCGGAAGATTAACTATCACAGAAACCTTAAACTCAAGACCTGTATGAATAACTTTCATACCTCTGCCGCATTAAAATCCTAACCATCAAGGATTTATTGCCATTATATATATACCCTGGGATAGGGCACCACAAAAGGAGATGCGGCTTAACAAACTTATACCTGACGTAGCCTGCTTCGTGGCTTCATCCACACACAGATGTTGTCACTCATCCGCACCTGTCACCTGTGCCAAAGACAAGTTATTAGAACCACGAACAGAATCCAACCCCTACTAACAAACAGACATAATATAACATTTATAAGGGAGGGGATATCTGGACTCTTATTGGGCCGAGGCGGTCTTCCACGACCACCGCCTACGTACTCCGTATAATCCTGCATACGGTCTCAGACCCACGTAGTTCTATAAGTTTTCGCACGGGTTGCCCTCCCAGACCGTCCATCATGCGGGTTGCCTTAGAGTAAAACTCATAGGCCATCCGACATTCTCCCAAGACACATTTTAAATTCCCGTAGGAATAATTCTCGAAGGCACAATATATTCCCGTAGGAATATTCCGAAGGCACAATATATTCCCGTAGGAATATTTCCCGAAGGCACAATATATTCCCGTAGGAAATATTTCCCGAAGGCAACATTTCATTCCCGTAGGAATTACTTCTCGAAGGCAACATTTCATTCCCGTAAGAATATTTCTCGAAGGCAACATTTCATTCCCGTAGGAATTACTTCTCGAAGGCATCATTTCATTCCCGTAGGAATTACTTCTCGAAGGCAACATTTCATTCCCGTAGGAATTACTTCTCGAAGGCAACATTTCATTCCCGTAGGAATTACTTCTCGAAGGCAACATTTCATTCCCGTAAGAATTACTTCCCGAAGGCAACATTTCATTCCCGTAGGAATTACTTCTCGAAGGCAACATTTCATTCCCGTAGGAATTACTTCTCGAAGGCAACATTTCATTCCCGTAGGAATTACTTCTCGAAGGCAACATTTCTTCCCGTAGGAATTACTTCCCGAATGCATCATTTCATTCCCGTAGGAATTACTTCTCGAAGGCGACATTTCATTCCCGTGGGAATTACTTCTTGAATGCAACATTATAATTTCGTAAGAGGAGAGAAAAGGAACTCTTCTTAAGTTTAGAAATAATTTCATCCGAGAGTTTATAGAGGGAGAGGAGAAAAACCATTCATAAGCTTAATAATATTTCCACTCGAGATGGTACAGTTGTCTTAATCCGACATACATCGGTCTTTTGGATTGCTTGGCAATCAAACCCAAGCCATCCACAAAAGGCACAATTTTGTATTCAAGTAGGCTTTCGCCAATCACTTGGGTGTTTGGCGATCAAGCCCAAAATACCCATGAACTTTTATTTCCTTCCTTGGTACATGAAGTAGCATCGAAGAGTAGAGAGAAAACATGAATAAGATGAAGATAGACGAGGTGTATATCATAGTAGACCACGGGTGGTCAACTCCCATAGTCATTCCATTCTCTCACGAATTCGTTACCTCATTCAAAACGCGACTTTCATGTATAACCGACTCAACTTCTAATAGTAAAGCTCCTGGAAGAGTAAACCAACAGCCACCCTCCTGGAAGGATAAACCAGCCCGATTTCCCCACAAAACATAAGCAAAGAACATTTCAAATAATGGGATTCCTAGAAGGATAGACCAACAACCACAGTCCAGATCTTTCAAAAACAGACTAAAGGAGGCTTTTCAAATGTTGCAAACCTTGGAGCATACACCCAAACAGCCATCATAAACCAAAAGGAAGGGGAGAGTGAAAGGGAGAGTAGTTACCCATTGCCGGTGATACCCCTGACCTCTTATTGTTAGGAGGAAGAAACATGAGGAAGGGGCGGTTTTCCTCTCCGCCAGTCCTGTCGGAAAGAGGGACGGAGCCACCCTCATATAGACGATAACAACCAATTGATATCAAATTAATGAGTATAGCTAAGGAAATTAGGCATAATACTTTGGAAATAACTGGGATAAACAAATTGGTAACAAGAACTTAAACCATCAGTTAACTTGCCCTGGGTAAGAAATGGTGAGGATAATTAGGGAAGAGTTTAGGTGGCAGCTCTAGAAGAGAAAGACAAGTAACATACCCTTTGTCTAGCTTCAAACCTTGCTCAAAAGTATGGAGGTTGAGACAGAGCTTACCAAAACTGAGAAGCACGAGAAGCTCAAGGCACGGGTTTCCCAATCCAGATCTTCCGCGACGCATATAGCAGTTCCCGGTTTCACCACTTGGCAAGGAATTACTCCAAGATCTCTCAATTTACTCCATGAAGCTAATAAAAACCATATTTTCCGGCCAAGCCTTATGTTTAGTTAGACATATTTATCTATAACCCAATTATAAAAGAAACTCAACAAACTTAAACAAAGAGGAATAAGAAAAGGAGGGGGTAGAAAGGGAGCATGCGAAGGCAGTTTCCTCATTATAAGATTCAAACTCCGTTCCCCTCACCTTAGCCGCAAACCAAAATTCTCCACTCCAACGCGTACGTTCAGCAATCTTGATTTCCAATAATAATCCATCAGGAAGTCAAGAGGAAGAGAGGGAGAGAGAGAAAGAGAGAAATGAGGGGGAGGGATGCATATAGCATTAGTGATCTTAATCCAATCCACCAATATTAAATTCAAGCCCAACTTATCTACCTTCAGCCTATTCCCAGAAATTAGAGGAGGAATGACAGCTCATGGGCTGCCTGAGATCGCAAGCCCTCTTCGATGAGTCTAGACTAGCTCCACTCCTTATCTCAAAATTCTTTAAGTGAAGCCCCAAACAGGCCCAGTTTTAAACCATATGGTTTGTGTGTATATATATATATAAGAACTTTCACACTCAAGGAATGAGAAAGAGAGGGGAAAGAGAGAGAGAGAGAGAGAGAGAGAGAGAGAGAGAGAGAGAGAGAGAGAGAGAGAGAGAGAGAGAGGGAGAGAGAGAGAGAGAGAGAAAGTGAGAGGCTTCTAAGAGTTCAAGTACCCCTGAATTTCAATTCCCATATTAGAGCAACCATTGCTTGAATTTCATGTAGAGCTGGAATAGGAGTGCAGAGGACAGAAAATACATTTCAATTCATTTCATGTGTTCATTTTTCATCGCTACCCAGAGAAGGACTAACAAGATTATGTACATATAGCCAGCATAATTAAACCCATGTATTCTAACAGCTTCTCATCAAACTCCTCCCAACTCCATAAGTGAAACCCCATAACAGGCCCACTCTAAACCAACTAATTATGTGCATATACATATAAGAACTTGCATAGCCAGTGAAAGAGAGAGAGAGAGAGAGAGAGAGAGATGACCTTGCCAATATATATATATATATATATGTATATATATATATATTCAACTTCATATGTGAAACCCCATAACAAATACTGAGCAATATAGTAGGGAAATCTATAAATGGAAGAAAATTTGCAGTTGCTCAAGTTGCTTGGAGTCAATCCCTCCATTAACTATAGCAACCCCCAATCTCCAAGATATTTATTTTATTTTTATAGGAGCAGTAGATTAGGAAGAAGTTACCATAAATCACATGGAAGATGAAGATGTACAAAATTTAATACCCTCCCGTATGATTTGGCTATGGTGGTAGCATCTTCATCTCCCTTTATATTTATTCATGTTAGCATATTAAAGCAAAAGGTTGAGGATCATCTGAAATCCTGAGAAATTAATCAAAGCCTTTTCCCGGTTTGCCGAGATTTGATCCAAGCTATACTTATGCCTATCATTATTTCTTTCATTATTCAGGTTTCCATATTTTAAATGCTATTTTTTGCTGAAAACGAAATCTATGGGCATGGGGAGAGAGACAGAGAAGGAGAGAGAGACTCAATCTCCATTCCTTTTGGAGTAGTTCGACTCCATTATTCCACACCTAATCAAGGAGCAAGAGGGGTAGCAGAAAACGAGGCAGATTTTCCGCCATGAGAGGGAGGGCAGAAGATGTAAGAGGAGGGAGAGGTGGGGAGGGGAGACCTTGCCGTCGAGCTTGAGGGAGGAGGTGAGGTGTGTCCCAAGAATACCAGACCAGCCCCATTTATAGCCATGCTCGGCCAAGAATACCAGACCAGCCCCATTTCCAGCGATGGTGGAGGTGTGGTTCACCTCCCTTGGAGAGTCTCCTCACCGATGGATCTTCCCCAAGCTTCATCCAGGTGCGAGATCTGCTGCCCCCGGTGAGCTTCTTCTTCTCCCGCCCAAGGTTTCCCGTCCCCTGGTTCGCCTACAGGGTTTCCACTGGTTTTGTTTTAAGTTTTGTTATATATATATATACATATATAAGTATATAGTTATATACATACATATATTTAGATATATATTCATAACTCTCCAAATACGCATGAGAAAAATGCGCGAAGTGTGTCTTTGTGTTCGTGTTAGCCATACAGAGCTAACGAAATCATCTGAAGTTGGTTTCGTGTCTGTTTACTCATAATTATTCACTCAAATCAGTACGCAGCTCAAAATAGGTTATTTCGGCTAACTTCTCAAATCTCATTGAATTTGAACGAAACGAAATGCGTTGCGCTCGTATCAACCATACGAGTCTAACGCAACTGACGGGAGTCGATTCGGAGCACGCCTGCTCCATATTCTAAAACTGCGTCGTCGTGACGCGCTACGATACTCAAAACGGTCACTTTCACCAAATGACCTCTGATTGGAACGAAACGAATTCTGTTGCAACTCGTATCGACCATACGAGTCTAACGCAGCTGACAGAAGTCGATTCGGAGCACGTATGCTCCATATTCTAAAACTGTGTCGTCGTGACGCGTTACGATACTCAAAACGGTCACTTTCACCAAATGACCTCTGATTGGAACGAAACGAATTCCGTTGCACTCGTATCGACCATACGAGTCTAACGCAACTGACAGAAGTCGATTCGGAGCACGTATGCTCCATATTCTAAAACTGTGTCGTCGTGACGCGCTACGATACTCAAAACGGTCACTTTCACCAAATGACCTCTGATTGGAACGAAACGAATTCCGTTGCACTCGTATCGACCATATGAGTCTAACGCAACTGACAGAAGACGATTCGGAGCACGTATGCTCCATAAATAACTTTGTGGCGAAGCACGATGCTTTACAAAACAGTCATTTCTCTAAATGATCACCTCTGTGTGGTGAAGGTCGGGTCGTGATTGCCTGATGACCTGGCCTAGGTTACTCCAAAGGGTTCAACTGAACCGGCTAGACCCCCTTTTCAAAGTCGGGATGTTATACTGGGGGCCCACTCGATGAATACAGGGTTGTACATTTGTCATGACCTAGTCATGACAAAACCAACTTAGGGGTCTAGTTGGTTGGGGGATGTTACAGCTATGGTCCAGGTATCTTCACTCTCTTCCCCCATGCTGGTCGGAGAGACGGGCGAGAACACGGTGGTCGAACTATTTAAAAAATAGTTCAATCCGAACTAAGCGCAAGAACGGCAAACCTTTCTCCACTTAACAACCCTCCCATGAACCAAGCTCAACTGGAGGTGGAGAAAGCTCAACACCTCTAGTCGAGCCGAGCTCAACCTGAGATGGAGGGAACTCAACACCTCTAGCCGAGCAGAACTCAACCTGAGATAGAGGGAACTCAACACCTATAGTTGAGCAGAACTCAACCTAAGATGGAGGAAACTCAACACCTCTAGTCGAGCCGAGCTCAACTTGAGGTGGAAGGCGAACCTTTCTCCACTTAACAACCCTCCCATGAACCGAGCTCAACTGGAGGTGGAGAAAGCTCAACACCTCTAGTCGAGCCGAGCTCAACTTGAGGTGGACGAAACTCAACACCCTAGTCGAGTCGAGCTCAACTTGAGGTAGAAGGCGAACCTTTCTCCACTTAACAACCCTCCCGTGAACCGAGCTCAACTGGAGGTGGAGAAAGCTCAACACCTCTAGTCGAGCCAAGGTCAACTTGAGGTGGAAGGGAACTCAACACCTCTAGTCGAGCCGAACTCAACCTGAGATGGAGGGAACTCAACACCTCTAGTCAAGCAGGACTCAATCTGAGATGGAGGAAACTCAACACCTCTAGTCGAGCAGAACTCAACCTGAGATGGAAGGGAACTCAACACCTCTAGTCGAGCCGAACTCAAACTGAGATGGAGGAAACTCAACACCTCTAGTCGAGCAAAACTCAACCTGAGATGGAGGAAACTCAACACGTACCTCTAGTCGAGCAGAACTCAACATGAGATAGAGGGAACTCAACACCTCTAGTCGAGCAGAATTCAACCTGAGATGGAGGAAACTCAACATCTCTAGTCGAGCAAAACTCAACCTGAGATGGAAGGGAACTCAACACCTCTAGTCGAGCCGAACTCAACCTGAAATGGAGGGGAACTCAACACCTCTAGTCGAGCAAAACTCAACCTGAGATGGAGGAAACTCAACAACTATAGTCAAGCCGAACTCAACCTGAGATGGAGGGAACTCAACACCTCTAGTCGAGCCAAACTCAACTTGAGATGGAGGGAACTCAACACATCTAGTCGAGCAGAACTCAACCTGAGATGGAGGAAACTCAACACCTCTAGTCGAGCAGAACTTAACCTGAGATGGAGGGAACTCAACACCTCTCGAGACTAACTGGAGGTGGAGAACTTCAACACTTCCGGGGAGCTCAGCTTACTAGGAGGCGGAGGAACTCAACACTTCCCCGGAACAACTGAGGGTGGAGAACTTCAACACTTCATAGGGGCTTAGCCCACCTGGAGGCGGAGGAACTAAACACTTCCCCGGAACAACTGAGAGTAGAGAACTTCAACGCTTCCTAGGGGCTTAGCCCACCTAGAGGCGGAGGAACTCAACATTTCCCCGGAACAACTGATGCCGGCAGTTGGGAGGCTCATCGAGTCGCTCATCGCGGTCAAGGCTTCGAGAGGGGAAATCGATGCTGACTCTAAACCTAAGGTGCCGACTCTAAACCCTTTTCATCCATCATAGGTAGGTTACATATCTATTACAACGCCCCTTCTCGCACCTACTTGGCCACATGCATCTCGGTCATCTCTTCCATCATAGGTAGGTTACATATTTATTACAACGCACTTTCTCGCGCCTACTCGGATCACATGCATCTCAGCCATCTCTTCCATCGCCTTCTCCACTTTCTCTGCCTTCTTATTCCTTCTCTTTCTGCTGGTCCCTCCTACTTCTCTGGTAAACCTGGAGGTGGAGGACTTGTTCCTGAAACCGATCTGCGTAGCTTCCCAGCGTCTCCCCTGCTTCTGTCGAATCAAGAACAGGGCCTCCGCCCTCTTCCTCCTCTTCTTCGAGGTGGAGAACCTCAGCAAGAAGCTCCGGCGCAGGTCCTTGAAACTGTAGATGGTACCTGATGGGAGCTGGCGGAACCAGTCTCTTGTCATCTGTCTGATCGATGGTGATAGCGAAGAGCATGCACTTGGAGGCGTCCTGTCATCTGTCTGATCGAGACCATGTCTTCAAAACACTGTAGATGCTAGAGAGGGTCATCCTTGCCAGTGTAGTAAGACATTGGCAGGTTCGATGAACCTGTCTGGAATGGGAGCTGAGGTAATCAGCTCGCAGAAGGGGACTCCCCCATCCTCCCTGGTGAGACGGAGGCATTCACCCTACATCCTCACCAGGGCAGCTGGTCCCAAGCGAGCTGTTGAAGAGCACTTGCGCTTGTTGGCTCAATCCTTCCTCTGAGGCTGGCCCCTTCCCTTACCGACGTGCTTATTCTGTCTCCACCAGAGACGGTGAGGCGAGCACGGGTGCTGGTGGTGTCGAGCACTCGCCCGGAGGGGGTCGTGCAACCCGCAAGAGTTCCCTGATCGACTTCCTGAACTCTTCGAAGTCACCATTCTTCACGTACTTGCCGGGTAGGGTCGAGGTTCCCCAGCTCATCGCTTCCAGTCATGGAACTTGCTCAGATTTTTTCGAACTAGCTGCTTCCACGCTCACCGCACCAGAAATGTTGAAACCAGAGAACCGGTTTCGACGTTCTCAACGGGTATGCAGCTAACCCTTACTTCACCTGAGCCAGAACACATGATTGATCGCTAAGAGCTGAAGGACCTTGCACCTACGAAGACCTGAAGACCTGAACAGACCCCTTGAGCTGTAGCGATGAGGTCTCACCACAAACCCGGAAGATCAAAGAGAGCTTCCCCTCCCAAGCCAATGCTGAGCCTGGGCACCCTGGAGAGCACTAAGGAACACCTCACCGTCTACCTTAGCTCACAGAGGGTTGGAGTGCTTGCTCACAAGTCACACTGCAAGGGAGAGAAGAAGAAGAGTCTCCCCTCCCAAGGTGCACATGGGGGTCTATTTATAGACTTCTTGAAATTGGGATGCGGATAGCCACTTGAAAACACTACTCGAACCCCTCGAAACCAGAGATAGGGGTGAGTGGGGATGCTACCTCCAAGTCACCCGTAAGAGGAGGGAGGGGGCGAGTGGGGGATTCCCTCACTTTGTCAGCGAGAGGGGCGAGTGAGGGGCGCTTCCCCCACTCGCCCGCAAGGAGGGGTGTTGCCCCACTCGCCCGCCAGGAGAGGCGAGTGGGGGGAGCTACCCCCCCCCCCCCCCCCCCTCACCCGCAAGGAGGGGCGAGTGGGGGCGGGGGGGGGGGGGGGGGGGGGGGGGTGAGTGGGGGAGCTTCCCCCACTCGCACTACTACTCCTTTCTTTCCTCCCCCGGGCCCTCCTTTTTCCTTGGGTGGCTTTCGACGCCTCCAATAGGTCAATTCGTCAGTCACGACCATCTTCACTATTGCGATCTCATCTGCGTCGAATCATTCCAACTCGGCAAATATGAGGGTTGTACAGCAGCAACAGAAGTTGCGATATCCTTCAAACCCTACCAAACGACATCCTCATCCATCGCAGTTCGTGCGGTCGCATCTTTCTTGTTGTTAGTAACATGCTTCTTAGACAAGTCTTTTGCAGGACTCGTCGATCAAAGTATTATCCGGAGTGTCAAACTCTGCCATCACCTTCTCCACATCGATGCTCACATCAGTGCCCGACAAACTCAAGATTATCTAAGAGGAGAGTGGGGTGTCCATTATGTTGATTACTCTCCGTATCAACCTTCTTCTAGAGGACGGATGCGACAGATGATTTCTTCTGATCACTCTTCTCGGCTACGATCTTCTTCCGGCGAGGAGAAGAGCGCTTGCGCACATCTCCCTCAAACATCGACATGAGAGACTTTCTGTCTGCAGACAATGCGAACTCGAGGAAAGGTGATCGCAACTGGTGGAAAGGATCTTTGTTAGAAGAAATGATTCTCAAAACTGTAGGTTCTTTGGCGTTATTTATAGATCTCTTCAGCATTAAATGCATATGCAGTCTCCACGGACAAGTCAGATGTATAACTCGTAATTCGTCGAGACCATGGCGGATGGTGAATGTTGGCTGTGACTAGTGAAATTGACCGCTTGGAGGCATCTGAAGCACCCAAGGCAAAAGGAGTGCCCAGGGAAGGGAAGTAGCGGGGCAAGCGGAGGAGTCTCCCACTCGCCGCACCCTTGGGCGAGCGGGGGGAGTCCCCCCGCTCGCCCGCCCCTTGGACGAGCGGGGGGAGCCCCACCCCCCCCCCCCCCCACCACCCCCCCCCCCCCGCTCGCCCGCCCCTTGGACGAGCGGGGGGAGCCCCCCACTCGCCCGCCCCCTTGGGCGAGTGAGAGGATCCCCCCACTCGCCCGCCCCCTTGGGCGAGTGGGGGGAGTCCCCCCCACTCGCCACCCTCCTTTTGGGCGAGTGGGGGAAGCCCCCCCCCCCCCCCCCCCCCCCACCACCACCACACCACCACCACCACCACCACCACTCACACCCCTATGCGTCCTCCCTTGCAGGCCAGTGGAGGTAGCATCCCCACTCGCCCCCTTCTCTTTGCTTTCGAGGGGGGGGGGGGGGGGGGGGGCGAGTAGTGTGTTCAAGTGGCTTATCCGCAGCCCAATTCTAGGAAGTCTATAAAATAGACCCCCATGGGCACCTTGGGAGAAGACCTCTTTTCTTCTCTCCCTCAGGTGTGACTTGTGAGCAAGCACTACAACCCTCTGTCAGCTAAGGTTAACGATGAGGTGTTCCTTAGTGCTCTCCAGGGTGCCCAGGCTTAGCATTGGTTTGGGAGGGGAAGCTCTCTTTGATCTTCCAGGTTTGTGGTGGGACCTTCCTCGCTGCAGCTTAAGGAGTCTATTCAGGTCTTCAGGTCTTCGTAGGTGCAAGGTCCTTCAGCTCTTAGCAATCGGTTACGTGTTCTGGCTCAGGTGAAGTAAGGGTTAGCTGCATACCCGTTGCGAACGTCGAGACCGGTTCTCTGGTTTCAACATTCTGGTGCGGTGAGCGTGGAAGCAGCTAGTTCGAAAAAATCAAAATAAGTTCCATGACTGGAAGCGATGAGCTGGGGAACTTGCCCCTTGTGAGCAAGTACGTGAAGAAGAGTGATTTCGAAGAGTTCAAGAAGTCGATCCTGGAACTCTTGCAGGTCGCACTCCCCCCTCAGGGCGAGTGCTCGACACCACCAGCACTCGTGCTTGCCTCGTTGTCTTTGATGGAGACGGACCAAGCACGTCGACAAGGTAAGGGGCCAGCCTCAGAGGAAGGCTTGAGCCTCCAGGCGTGGGTGCTCTTCAACAGCTCTCCCGAGACCAGCTATCCCGGTGAGGAGGTATGGAGAATGCCTCCGACTCGCCAGGGAGGGTGGGAGAGTCCCTTCTGCGAGCTGATTATCTCAGCTCCCGTTCCGGACGGGTTCAGTGAACCTGCCACGTCTTACTACACTAGCAAGGATGACCCTCTCCAGCACCTCCAGTGGTATGAAGACATGGTCTCGATCAGACAGATGATGGACGCCTTCAAGTGCACGCTCAT
Source organism: Dactylorhiza incarnata (assembly GCA_033032865.1). Lineage (NCBI taxonomy): Eukaryota > Viridiplantae > Streptophyta > Magnoliopsida > Asparagales > Orchidaceae > Dactylorhiza > Dactylorhiza incarnata. The sequence goes on from JAWHQI010002218.1 coordinate 23,364, forward strand.
CGCTATCACTTTCAAGGGAGAGGCAAGAGACTGGTTCCGCCAGCTCCCATCAGGTACCATCTACAGCTTCAAGGACCTGCGTCAAAGCTTCTTGTTGAGGGTCTCCACCTCGAAGAAGAGGAGGAGGGGGCAGAGGCCCTGTTCTTGATTCGACAGAAGCAAGGGGAGACGCTGGGAAGCTACGCGGATCGGTTTCAGGAACAAGTCCTCCACCTCCAGGTTTGACCAGGAAAGCAGGAGGGACCAGGAGAAATAGAAGGAATAAGAAGACAGAGAAAGTGGAGAAGGTGATGGAAGAGATGGTCGAGATGCATGTGGCCGAGTAGGCGCGAGAATGCGCGTTGTAATAGATATGTAACCTACCCGTAATGAATGAAAAAGGGTTTAGAGTCGGCACCTTAGGTAAGACCCCGACTAGAGACCGCTGATCGGGCTTAGTGATGCCGGCAGCTGGGAGGCTCATCGGGTCGGCTCGTCGCAATCAAGGCTTCGAGAGGAAAAACCGGATGGGGATGTGTTGAGTTCCTCCGCCTCCAGGTGAGTTAAGCTCCCAGGAAGTGTTGAAGTTTTCCACCTCCAGTTGGTCTGGGATGTGTTGAGTTCCTCCGCCTCCAGGTGAGCTGAGCTCCCAGGAAGTGTTGAAGTTTTCCACCTCCAGTTGATCTGGGATGTGTTGAGTTCCTCCGTCTCCAGGTGAGCTGAGCTTCCAGAAAGTGTTGAAGTTCTCCACCTCCAGTTGGTCTGGGGATGTGCTGAGTTCCTCCGCCTCCAGGTGAGTTAAGCTCCCAGGAAGTGTTGAAGTTCTCCACCTCCAGTTGGTCTGGGGATGTGTTGGGTTCCTCCGCCCCCGGGTGAGCTGAGCTCCCAGGAAGTGTTGAAGTTCTCCACCTCCAGTTGGTCTGGGGATGTGTGGAGTTCCTCCGCCTCCTGGTGAGCTGAGCTCCCAGGAAGTGTTGAAGTTCTCCACCTCCAGTTGGTCTGGGGATGTGTCGAGTTCATCCGCCTCCAGGTGAGCTGAGCTCCAGAAAGTGTCGAAGTCCTCCACTACAGTTGCCCAAGCTCTTAGGCAGTGTTAAGTTTTTTCCACCTCAGGTTGAGTTCGGCTCGACTAGAGGTGTTGAGGTTCCTTCCACCTCAGGTTGAGTTCGGCTCGACTAGAGATGTTGAGGTTCCTGCCACCTCAGATTGAGTTCGGCTCGACTAGAGGTGTTGAGGTTCCTTCCACCTCAGGTTGAGTTTCGGCTCGACTAGAGGTGTTGAGGTTCCTTCCACCTCAGGTTGAGTTCGACTCGACTAGAGGTGTTGAGGTTCCTTCCACCTCAGGTTGAGTTCGGCTCGACTAGAGGTGTTGAGGTTCCTTCTACCTCAGGTTGAGTTCGGCTCGACTAGAGGAGTTGAGGTTCCTTCCACCTCAGGTTGAGTTCGGCTCGACTAGAGGTGTTGAGTTTCCTTCCACCTCGGGTTGAGTTGAGTTCAGCTCAACCAGAGCTGTTGAGCTTTCTCCACCTCCAGGTGAGCTCAGCTCCCTGGGAGGTGTGGAGTTCCCTCCCCGTCCAAGTAAGCTCGGCTCCTTGGGAGGTGTGGAGTTCCCTCCCCCTCCAGGTGAGCTCGGCTCCGTGGGAGGTGTGGAGTTCCCTCCCCCTCCATGTGAGCTCGGCTCCCTGGGAGGTGTGGAGTTCCCTCCCCCTCCAGGTGAGCTCGGCTCCCTAGGAGGTGTGGAGTTTCCTCCCCCTCCAGGTGAGTTCGGCTCCCTGGGAGGTGTGGAGTTCCCTCCCCCTCCATGTGAGCTCGGCTCCCTGGGAGGTGTGGAGTTCCCTCCCCCTCCAGGTGAGCTCGGCTCCCTAGGAGGTATGGAGTTTCCTCCCCCTCCAGGTGAGATCGGCTCCCTGGAAGGTGTGGAGTTCCCTCCCCCTCCAGGTGAGCTCGGCTCCCTGGGAGGTGTGGGGTTCCATCCCCCTTCAGGTGAGCTCGGCTCCCTAGGAGGTGTGGAGTTTCCTCCCCCCTCCAGGTGAGCTCAGTTCCCTGGGAGGTGTGGAGTTCCCTCCCCTCCAGGTGAGCTCGGCTCCCTGGGAGGTGTGGAGTTCCCTCCCCCTCCAGGTGAGCTCGGCTCCCTGGGAGGTGTGGAGTTCCCTCCCCCTCCAGGTGAGCTCGGCTCCCTGGGAGGTGTGGAGTTTCCTCCCCCTCCAGGTGAGCTCAGCTCCCTGGGAGGTGTGGAGTTCCCTCCCCCTCCAGGTGAGCTCGGCTCCCTGGGAGGTGTGGAGTTCCCTCCCCCTCCAGGTGAGCTCGGCTCCCTGGGAGGTGTGGGGTTCCCTCCCCCTCCAGGTGCGCTCGGCTCCCTGGGAGATGTGGAGTTCCCTCCCCCTCCATGTGAGCTCGGCTCCCCTGGGAGGTGTGGAGTTCCCTCCCCCTCCAGGTGAGCTCGGCTCCCTGGGAGGTATGGAGTTTCCTCCCCCTCCAGGTGAGCTCGGCTCCCTAGGAGGTGTGGAGTTCCCTCCCCCTCCAGGTGAGCTCGGCTCCTGGGAGGTGTGGAGTTCCCTCCCCCTCCATGTGAGCTCGGCTCCCTGGGAGGTGTGGAGTTCCCTCCCCCTCCAGGTGAGCTCAGCTCCCTGGAAGGTGTGGAGTTCCCTCCCCCTCCATGTGAGCTCGGCTCCCTGGGAGGTGTGGAGTTTCCTCCCCCTCCAGGTGAGCTCGGCTCCCTAGGAGATGTGGAGTTTCCTCCCCCTCCAGGTGAGCTCGGCTCCCTGGGAGGTGTGGAGTTCCCTCCCCCTCCAGGTGAGCTCGGCTCCCTGGGAGGTGTGGAGTTCCCTCCCCCTCCAGGTGAGCTCGGCTCCCTGGGAGGTGTGGAGTTCCCTCCCCCTCCAGGTGAGCTCGGCTCCCTGGGAGGTGTGGAGTTTCCCTCCCCTCCAGTTGGGCTCGGTCCACGGGAGAGTTGTTAAGTGGAGAAAGGTTCGCCTTCCACCTCAAGTTGGGCTCGGCTCGGCTCGGCTTGGCTAGAGGTGTTGGGTTCCTTTCCACCTCAGGTTGAGTTCAGCTCGACTAGAGGTGTTGTGTATTCCTCCACCTCGGGTCGGGTTCAGCTCGACTAGAGGTGTTGAGCTTTCTCCACCTCCAGTTGGGCACGGTCCACGGGAGGGTTGTTAAGTGGAGAGATTTGCCGCTCTTGCGTTCAGTTCGGATCGAAACGTCTTTTAGGAGTTCAACCATCTCGTTCCCAACGCCCGTCTCTCCGAACCACGGGTGATCCATTGTTTTTTTGGGCTCGTGTGAGCCCAAAAAAAAACAGGGATTGTGTATAACCCATAATTCGTCGAGAACCCCCCACTCGCCCGCCCCTTGGGCGAGTGGGGAGAGCCACCCCCCCCCCCCCCCCCCCCCCCCCCCCCCCCCTCACCCGCCCCTTGGGCAAGTGAGGGGATCCCCCCCACTCGCCCGCCCCTTGGGCGGGTTGGGCGAGTGGGGGGAGTCCCCCCACTGGCCACCCCCCTTTTGGGCGAGTGGGGGAAGCCCCCCCCCCCCCCCCCCCCCCCCCCCCCACTCGCCCCCTTTGCGGCCTCCCTTGCAGGCCAATGGAGGTAGTATCCCCACTCGCCCTTTCTCTCTGCTTTCGGGGGGGCCGAGTAGTGTGTTCAAGTGGTTATCCGCAGCCCAATTTCAAGAAGTCTATAAATAGACCATCATGGGCACCTTGGGAGAAGACCTCTCCTCTTCTCTCCCTCAGGTGTGACTTGTGAGCAAGCACTACAACCCTCTATCAGCTAAGGTTGACGGTGAGGTGTTCCTTAGTGCTCTCTAGAGTGTCCAGGCTCAGCATTGGCTTGGGAGGGTAAGCTCTCTTTGATCTTCCGGGTTTGTGGTGGGACCTCCTCGCTGCAGCTTAAGGGGTTTGTTTATGTCTTCAGGTCTTCGTAGGTGTAAGGTCCTTCGGCTCTTAGCAATCGATTATGTGTTCTGGCTCAGGTGAAGTAAGGGTTAGCTGCATACCTGTTGCGAACGTCGAGACCGGTTCTTTGGTTTCAATATCAGACATTTTCAAAGTTCTCTTAAACTTACAAATGTGTGGGGATCATGTTTGTCTGAAATCATGCAATCCTAGAAATTCCTGGCATGACTCTCTTTGCGGTCCGACCAAACTGTCTATAACTGTATGCCTTGATCATCAGCTGAAGAAGCAAGATCTCGCCCTCCTATGATCGTCGGACTGCGCTGGTCAGCCTTAGTTTTCTCTAAGCGCTATTTGCACACCATGGAACCTCTCATCCATGCTTAGTTTCTCCTGTACCCTAGGCAATTTCGTAATTAAAAGCTTGTCCGTACATGCAAGCTCTCCCCCGCTAGTATAAATAAGGATGACCAGTCCCTAGAAAGGCTGGATGACTCAATTCCAAAATGCAGTTTCTCGTTGCTGCGGACTCGAGTACATCTCTTTGTGTGGTTTCTGCGTCCTTTACCTAGACATCTTTGTAATCTTTTTTAAAGTGATCAATAACATTGCTGCAACAAGTGGTATTTGTTATTGCAAAATAAATCATAACCCGTAAAACATTAATATGACAATTTTAAGAATGAATATATCTACAACTAATAGAGAAAGTAGCGCAATCAAAATGTGCATGAACTAAACACGTTTCACATATCCAACGCCCAATGTGAAGGTACTTGTGCATTCAATAAGTTAAAGTCCCCACTTTCAATGTTAAGAGTTTTTGCAATAAATGGAAAAGTTTGTGGGCATTTGCCAATAAATCGAGGAAGCAGAAGATGTATATTAATAATGAAAGACATGGAAATGATAAGATGAGAGTAAAAATACGATTGAGATGAAGATGAAGATGAAAGGTGATCCTGGAAATGCCGAAAGCCTGTTCTGATGGTCGGTATGGAGGGGTGGATGACGGAGCAGCTGCGACTCGCCTTCGAAATGCGGAAAGCCTGTTGAGATGGTCGGGATCGAGGGCTTGAGAGAAGAGAAGTCGCGATTCGTCGTGGAAATGCGTAAAGCTGTTGCGATGATCGAGATGGAGTGCTTGGCGGAAGATCTGGTGGGAGTTATCGTTGTAATGGCGAAGTCGTTCTGTGGAGTAGAAGATGATGAAAGGCGCCGACTAAGATCGCCTTTGCCCTAATTCTTTGTGAATGTGGAGGAGCAAGAAGGAGAAATGTCCCGCACACGGGGGAGGCCCTACTGATATTGAAATACCGATGTTTGAGCCATTCTTAATCCGATGTTTGATGCTTGAGTTGATGGAATGAACGACCAAATATTATTAGATGGTCCTCAATGATTACACCAAGTAATTCTTTGTATATAGAATAAATTAATGTTGTTTTTACTAGCAAACTCATTTCTGCTTTAGCAAATTATTATTACTAGCAAATCAAAAAAATAAAAAAATTTGATATTTGAAAATCAATTTGTTACTAGCAAACCACCAATTTTTTTGTAAAAAATCGCCGCTATTCTTCCTCTTTCGTAACCGTTTGCTCACAATGTGAGGGCATCGAGTAAGAATCTTCCCAATATTCTTCTCCGAAACGCCAAGCTCGCAGAGATCATGTTAGCACAAAATAGCTTTTGGAATATTAAATTGCCAACACTTGTTGCTGTAAGACCCCTTTTTTTTTTGAAAACCCGGGTCTTATGCCCAGAAACCCGCCGCTTTGCGGTGACACCCTCGCTCGGGAAGGTCGTCACTACAAAACGTCGATCTTGTCGGCCATATCGATCACCGAAGAAGAAAAGAATAAATGAACAAATAGAAGCTCAAGTCCACAAATCTTATGCTATATATAATAAATGTCCACATGGTATAACTGAATAATAATGTTACAATAAAAAAGGGCACATGCACAGTACATCATGTCCTCACTACAAGATCACTCGCGGAAGCTAACTACTAATCACTCACTGATCCTGAACTTGTGCTCTTGTACTAGACTGACCCGCCTCCGTCTGCACCGACCTCTGGTGCTGCTGCGTCTCCTCGATCCTTAAAATGATATGGTCCAATCGACCGTTAGTCAAAAAGACTAAGGGTCTGTTTGGGACAGCTCTGGCGGATTGAAAAGCTGCTGTCCGGATAGAGCTGTTTTAAAAGAGCTCTCTGGGGAGCAGTTTTGAAAAGCTGCAGAGTGTTTGGGTGTTCTGTGCAGAAGTGCGCTTTGAAAAGCGATTTTCTAATTTAGCTGTTTGGAGAAACAGCTTTTAGAAGCTGTTTTTTTTTAGAACTTAAAAATACATCAGTTTTATAACGTGAAAAATAATAAAAGATAACCGATACACAATAGTCTTTTACATAATTCTTTGTAATGCTATCCAAGCGCCCCGTATATTTCTTCGGCAATGCTATCTCGTACTGTAGACATTGTTCAGCTCCAGCAGCATCACCCATATCGCTTCCAATATCATCCTCCGCCGCAGGGTCTTCATCCTCTGAGGGAGCGAAAGAAGACTCATCAGCATCACAAACATTAAACTCAGGGTCCCAGCGAGAAGGATGTCTACGAATGAAGTTATGTAAGGCCATTGTGGCCAACACTATGGACCTCTGTTTCTTGAAGCTATATTGTGGCATTTTGCTCAGAATGTGCCACTTCTTCTTCCACACTCCAAACGTTCGCTCAATAACACTGCGAAGAGATGAATGCGCTCTATTGAAATGTTCTTGCCTTCCTTGAACAGGCCGACTCCCACGGGCAAAGTCTGCCAAGTGATATCTTATATCCGGATACGGCTTCAAATAACCCATCTTTAACGGGTAGCCAGCATCCACTAAATAATATTTACCTGCATTAATTTGGTATGTTAAACAAGCAAACATTGGTGGATATTCGAAGGATTTGAATGAATGTAAAAATATTGATTACTATACCTTGTGGGGGATGCGGAAAATGCAATCTATCGTCTGTCAATGCGCGTGCGAAGATGCGACTATCATGAGCAGATCCCTCCCCATCCAGCCAGGCAAATGTAAAACACATGTTAAAATCACAGACTGCCATTACATTTTGCGTCGTAGTGCCGTGACGTCCTATGTATCTGACTTGATCTTCTACTGGTATCCTCGCATCTACATGTGTACCGTCAATTGCACCAACGCAATCCTTGAAGAATGAATGTAACGAGCATCATACCTTAATCTCAGCCGGAATATCTCTGAACTGACGGTCTATAGGCTTTATAGCATCAATTGAGAGTAACAAAAGAGATCTTAGACATTTCGAAAAATATCTACTAATTATTTCGGTCGAGTGCTGGAATCGCTCTTTCGCCAATCTAACGGAACCTCCTTGTGCTAAGATATACAATGTAATCCCTAGGACTTCTCTTGAAGACGTCCGTTGTGACCCTTGAAAGTTCATGATCTACCTCTAGTTTATGAAGTAAATCTATGAAAATGCGTTTCGACATCCTAAATGCATCATGAATCCTATCTGGATGTCCTTCTAGTAACTCTTTAATCCATTTATCACCTGTTTGGGTAGATGTCATGCATGGTCGTGTGTCACGAACATGATAACTCATCCTCTCGATCGATGACATAACCTACAACGACAGTACTCTATATATTGTCTCCGCTCAGGCGAAAAGACTTGTTGAATCCCCGGAATCCTCAGAGGAGTCAGCTCTTCCATTGTAGTACCTGCATTTAAAGTATCGCATAACATTTATCATAATCTATGTGAAGAAAATACCACAACAACTAATATAAATCCGACCACATAAAAAGGTTAATCAACATGAAGTAGAAAGGTATAAAATACCACATAAAAAGTTTTTAAAACTTAATAGCATAACAATTTTTTAAAAATAACATCACTGAGCCCTCTTCTCATACGCCTTCATAATCCACCAGACACGCATATCTTCTGGAATACTCATGAAGATCTCCCTACTGGTCCTTGTCCCTGACGTGGTCGAGAGCAAAGTAATATACATCCTGGTTTGCCCGTATCTCTGGGCTACTGGAAATCAACTCCACCACCTCTTTGACTGTGATAACTGGTGGAGGCTTCACAGCTAGGGTGGATTGATGTAAGTCTGACATCAAAGAAAACGTCATTCCTTTGTTCTTCCCGATCTTTCTTCTTTACTTGCCGAGGTGGGCGCATTCCCAATGGTTGTTGAATGACCAGTCTCTTCAGGGCCACCTTGATTGTTCTCTATGACATCTTCTACATCATTATCTTCCAAATGGATCCTCCCCACATCCGGTGGCAAACTCCCAACAGAAGGAGCCCATGAGTCTTCTCCAGTTGCGACAACCTGACTGAACATGGTGTTCAGTTTCTCTCCTCCAACTCAGGTGCAATACCTCCGTATTGAAATTTTTTCGCTGCTGCAACAACCTGTTATAATCAATTCAACAATATTAATAAAATTTGTCAAAATAAGAACTACTACCATAAATGAAAAATGAATTTGTTTTCACCTTTATCTTTTCTGCCCACCATTCTTCTGATGCAGCAATAGTTCTCTTCTCTGGATCCCAACCTAAACCAGTCTCGCCATGTTTCAGCTCCATCCATAACTTCCAATCCTTCTTCAATGATCCCATTTATTTTTCATTTGCATTCGATCGTAGCTTTTCCCGGTACGTTCTTTAAACCCTGCAATCAAATTTTTTCCACCCTTCTTTGCTAAAGTGTGGTGGCTAGGCCGATTCCCCAAACCAATCTCTTTTATGCAGAGATCACAAAATAACATCACCTCGCTAGACTCCCAACTCGCTACGATTCCTCCTTCTTTTGGTTTACCCCATTACACTATTAATAAAAGTAATGAAAATTTATCAGCTATTTCTACTAAACAAATACACATACATCACGCATACCCCTCCTAAATACACACACACACACAAACACTCACACAAACACACACAGACAAACATACACAAACAAACACACACACACACACACATATATACATCCACACACACACACACATATATACATCCACACACACACACACATATATATACATACACACACACATATACATATATACATCCACACACAACACACATATAGTACATCCACACACACACACATATATACATCCACACACACACACACATGATATACATCCACACACACACACCATATATACATACACACACACATACACATATATACATCCACACACACACACATATATACATCCACACACACACACATATATACATCCACAACACACACATATATATACATCCACACACACACATATATACATCCTGTAACACCCTGCCAGTACGAAAAGTATAGACAGCAGGTCCGGCCGGGACCCCACGCCATACAAACCACACTAGCTAGGAGTTAAAAGGTGCTAACCAGAAAAGTAACAACAAAACGAGAGTACGAAAACGTAAGCGGAAGCATTAATTAAACCATTCAAAAAGACATGTCCACTATCATAGGAATGAGTCCAGAAGTAAGAGTTACGGCCTTAGGGCCTTACATCAAAACAATGTACAAAACTCCAAAAAGGCATACATCGGCACGCAGGCCGGCAATACATGAGAAAACAGGAAAAAGGCTGGCCTTCGAGGCCAACACAGCAAAAGGGCCAACGCCCGCTACTTCCCGCTAGGCTCACCTGCACCTGCATAAGAACATTCCACCAAGCGGTGGCAAACAAGGTAACGTCAGCACAGCTGACCAAATTATAATGACCCCACCCCTTACCCGGGTGGCGGAGCTTCTACCCTGCAAGCAAGCCATACTAGCACAAGTACTAATATAAAGAAAGTGCAACTACACGATGTGAGGTTTCAAGCACAATCAATTCTTCTAAGTTGAGCATCAAAAGAAGGGAACCTAGGTATGCACATGATGTTGGTTGGGTTCACCCGAAGGTTCCCCACAACCGCCTAAACCACCGCATGAGGCTAAACATGACATCATTCTATCACAGACGTGGGTACAACAACCGCACGCTCCATGCTCACAAGGCATGGATCAAAGGTACTTCTTCCCGAGCACCAACACCATCATGAGTCCGGAAACTTGAGATGGGAAAAGAGCTTATGCCCGTCTAGGTAAACACCTTCCGCGACCTCTCCCACGATCACACGGCTTTACGAGAGACAACTATCCCTTTACCGATACTGCATGGGAACGGGTTCAGTTCAGTCAATTCCCGAGCTCTCATCGTCGAGTTCACACATACGATGCGGGTATGACATCACCCTCGGCCCGTAAGGGTTTAGCACTTGCTAGTGCTACACAAAACATAAGTTACAACACCCAAGCCTTCACGAGGACATAGGCTTTACACGTAACCAAAAAGGAGATACAACTCGCTCCGCATCAATTTCGTGGTGAAGGTTTGCTTCATCCAACTCTCAAAGCATGGGGCTTTCGTTAGGATCTTCGCAAGACGCCTACGCTTAATTCCCGCAATACTATAGAAGATTTCACGGAGTCATTCTCCGGCACGCATTCTAGGCCTAACCTAAATGCAACGTCGCAAATCAAGCATCACCGATTCGGGCTCACGGCCACGAATAGGCTTCACACAAAATGCCTAAATCCGCACGACTACCGGATTTTCTACATGCAATAATGCCGGGGACGGACACAATCTACCCGGAGCTCCGAAGAACTTGAGGAAATCCTACACTTCACCCATTTGGTGAAAGAGACACCTCATGCAAGCATAGAAAGAGGAATGAATGGACAAATACAAGTCCAAAGTTCGGGAGGAAGAATCGTTACCCTAGGCGCTTTCTTTTTCGCCATGGATCCGAGATTCTATACGGAGAGAAACGACCGCACCGGGCTGCACTCTCCAAATCTGGAAACGGCTCGCGAAACGGAGCTCCGGAGCTCCGTCAATGGCGGGATCTTCCTTCTTCTTCCTTGCCTCCTTCTTCTTCCTCTAGCCTAGGAGAGAGAAACACCTCAAAATAATGAGGATTAATCTCCTCTCATAAGCCCTAATAGCCTCCAGCATCTAATCCTAGCCATCGGATCAGATCTCAAAAGATTTGGACGGCCCGATCTTCTTCTCCGCTCAAAATCGCGGAACAGAATAAACAGGGCGCGAACGATCACACAGGCGCACGGTCAGTGGTCGTGCGCGACGAGGGCAATGGTCGTGGCGCACTATCCGGGACAGAACTCTGAATTCTTGCGAATAAGCGCACGATCGCTGGCGCACGATCACTGGTCGTGCGCGAAGAGGGAAATGGTCGTGCGCACTGTCCGAGACAGAACTCGATTCTCTTCTGAATTAACGCACGATCGCTGGCACACGATCACTGGTCGTGCGCGATGAGGCCACTGATCGTGCGCTAAGAGCAGACAGGGAAAATTCTAGCCTGCTTCACGTGCCGCACTACCACTCTCCGCCTACTTCGCGGAACTACCAGTTTTGGGGGTGTTACAACTCCACCCTCCTTAAAAGAATTTCGTCCCGAAATCCAGGAAACAGTAATAGCATAAATTACAGTTATACTTTACCTGAGGGAAAAAACTCGGGATACTCCGCAAGCATCGTTTGCTCTCTCTCCCAAGAGAGCTCCTCTCGGCCGCAGTTATCCCACCGGACTTTTACCATCCGAATGGACTTGTTCCGCAGCTGCTTTACTTCGGTATCTTCGATGCGTAAAGGCTTGACTTTCGTTGACAAACCCACTATCAACCGGAACTATTGCCGACCGCAACGATATGAGTAGGCTCTTGCACTGCCTTCCTCAACACTGAAATGTGGAACACGTCGTGCAGACCGCTCAGCTCTGCAGATAGTGCAAGCCGATAGCCGCATCACCAACACGCTCCACGATCTCGAACGGTCCTAAGTACCTCGGACTGAGCTTTTCAAGCGTCGAATCCTGATACCCCTTTGAACGGTTTGATCTTCAAGTAAACCCGGTCACACCGACGGCAAACTCTAAGTTCCTATGCTTGGCGTTGAAATACTTTGCTTGCCTATCCTTGGGCAACCAATAGCCTTTCGCTGTATAGTCCCGGATCGTCGAAGTTGCTTCTTCAACATCCTTTCGCTTCAATAGCTTAGTATCGCCCGTTTCCCGCCCAAGACAACGGCGTACGACACTTCTTACCATAGAGGGCCCTCAAAGGAGCCATCTTTATGCTGGCTTGGTAGCTATTATTGTAGGCGAATTCGATCATATAGAGTGATCCTCCCACCTCTTTCCAAAGTCTAGAGCGCACATTCGGAGCATATCCTCCATAGTCCTGTTGGGTTCTCTCGGTCTGTCCATCCGTTTGCGGGTGGAAGGCCGTGCTGAACTTCAATTTTGTGCCCAACAGTTCATGGATAAGCCTCCAATCTTTCGATGTGAAACGCCCGTCACGATCGCTGACGATGCTACGAGGGACACCGTGCAGTCTCACGATACTATCCACATAGAGCTTTGCTAGCTTCTCTACGGAATCGTCCTTCCGGTTCGGAATGAAGTGTGATACCTTTGTCAAACGGTCCACGATCACCCATATGGCGTCGTTTCCATGTTGCGATCTCGGCAATCCGTGCACGAAATCCATCGAAATATCATCAAACTTCCATTCCGGAATCGGCAAGGACTTCAGAAACCCACCGGGACGTTGACATTCCGCTTTCACCAACGCGCAAGTATGACACTTGGCCACGTAAGGGCAATGTCTTTCTTCATGCCCGGCCACCAGAACAGTTTCTTCATATCCATAAACATTTTAGTGCTCCCCGGTGGATCGAGTACTTGGTATGATGAGCCTCGTACATCAACTCCGCCCGTAGAGTACCAACGTTTGGGATGCATAACCTTTCCTGCTTCCACATAAGGTCGTCTTCCGAAGGAGAAATCAGCGTTTAACCCTTCAACGGTTTCCGCTTTGTATCGTTTCAAGCTCTCGTCCAACTCCAATGCTTGTCGAACTCGGTCGGCAAGGTCGTAGTGAACTTCCGTCCAGTTCAAGCATGCTGAAGTAGACGTTCTCCTATCAATGCATATGGTATCCATTTCTTCTAGCTCACGGATTAGACGCTCATCGTGCATCAAAATCCAATTTGCTTGTGCGGGAGCCCGACGACTCAAACGCGTCTGCAACTACGTTCCTTTACCGGGAGTATATTTGATATCGAAGGTGTAGTCCCCAAGGAACTCCATCCACCTCCTTTGGCGCATGTTCAACTCCCTTTGATCTAGTAAGTACTTGAGGCTCTTATGGTCGGTAAAGATATCGATCTTCACGCCATATAGATAGTGCCTCCAAAGTTTGAGGGCAAAAACCACGGCCGCTAGCTCCAAATCATGGACCGGGGTAATTCCTCTCGTGAACCTTCAGTTGCCGGGAGCCGTAGGCAATTACCTTCCCGAACTGCACTAGGACACAACCCAACCCACTTCCTGAGGCGTCGCTATATATTTCATAGCCTTCCGTACCCTGTGGCGAGCATAGGGTGGGCGCCGTGATCAGACGACTCTTTAGCTCTTCAAAAGCTCGTGCGCACTCGGGCGACCAAACGAACTTATGATCCTTCCTAGTCAGTTTTGTGAGAGGAAGTGCGATCCTCGAGAAGTTTTCCACAAAGCGCCTATATAGCCGGCAAGTCCTAAGAAACTTCGGACTTCCGCTACGTTTTTCAACAAAGGCCACGCTTGGATCGCTTCTATCTTCGACGGATCGACTGCAATTCCTTCGCCACTAACAACATGACCAAGGAATGCCACTGACGGTAGCCAAAACTCGCACTTGGAGAACTTGGCATATAGCTGACTCCTCCTCAAGGTGCTCAGGACTGCGTGCAGATGCTCTACATGCTCCTCTTCCGACTGAGAGTATACCAAAATGTCGTCGATGAAGACGATCACAAATTGATCTAAATACTCTCGGAATGTCCCGTTCATCAAGTCCATGAATACCGACGGTGCATTGGATAGACCGAACGGCATTACCGTGAACTCATAGTGCCCAGAGCGGGTACTGAACGCTGTTTTTGGAATGTCACATTCCTTTATCCTAAGTTGCTAGTAGCCGGACCTTAAGTTAAGCTTAGAGTATACCGTCGACCCAACCAGTTGGTCAAATAAGTCGTCGATTCTCGGAATCGGATAACGGTTCTTCTCTGTCAGTTTGATCTGCTACTACTAGGACAACACCAAGGCTGGTCTTAGGCCCCGAATCCTTCAACAAGGTGAAGAATATCTTCGCGCCTTTTCACAGCTTCTCCTAACCGCGCTCACCCGAGATCTATTGGGCAGCATTACCTCTAATCTATCCTTGACTAAGGTAAACGACACTCCGATTCATAACACGAAGTCTTTAGACAGATAAGAGAGCGATGCTCCCACACCAACAGAGCTTTCGTCGGATAGTCGATAATTAGGACAAGGCCTAATTGCACACAAATTCAAAACATAAAATTTTGTTGTCATCGGATACAATGAAATCTTTAACCGCACACAGGGTAGAAATCATATTAAGAGATGATCATCCATACCTGTGGCAACATCGCATTGTTGAACGACCTTTTGCTGGCCATAAGAGTAGACTCTCGGCTGGGTTAAAGAATATTGGGGAGTCGAAGACTCCACCGCCTTTCCTTTCTCTATAGCAGCTGAACCCATCGCACGAGCATAGTCCACTTCTCCGCTTTTTGCCTTTGGAGGACCACTTCGACACACCGCGGCTTTGTGCCCCACCTTCCCGCAGGTGAAACACGTAATAGGTCCCCGCACGGTCGTGGCTCCCAAAATATTAGAAGGAGCTGGTTCCGCGAACCTAGACTTCCTCTTGTTTCTTCTGAACTCCGACTTGGATTGAGAGGTCGGCGCATGTAGCTCATTGAAGTCATTCGCGCGTGGCATACTCTTCATTTCTATTTCTAGAGATTTTGCTGCTTTCACTAAGACGTTGAAGCCAAGTAACATTGGACCCACAAGCATTTGTCTTAGGTCATCTCGCAGGCCATTGTAGAACTTGTTGACCTTGGTCTCCTCATCTTCCCACATAGACCTCTCATAACGACCCAGACTGATGAACTCATTCAGGTACTCATCCACCGAGTCTGCTCCCTGCTCCAGGTGCAAGCACTGGTTCTGTAGTGCCAAATGCCCTGATGAGAGCATGTACCTTAGAAGGAATGACTCATGGAAGTTTTCCCAAGAGATTTCGGTAAGTTGTCTCCCACCAAACTTGTGCACCAACTCCTCTTCCCACCAAAGTCTTGCTTCTCTTATAAGTAGGAAGGTGGCCAAGGCTACCAACATATCCTTAATTATAAGTATTGACGTTAAAGTCTTCTTTATTTCTGACAACCACTCAGCAGCTCTCACAGGAGATTCGGTCCCCGCGAAGGATGGAGGGTTGAGGCTCAGAAAGTACTTTAACAGTTGATAGCGCAAATGCGGTTCCGCTTCTGGCTCACTTGCCCTCGTCGGAACCGGGGCCACAATAAGACTGGGAGGCTGTACCAGCTTTCCTAGCCATGCATTTTGTGCAGCCAAGACCGCTTCTGTGACCACTCTGATCATCTCAGCCGAAGGAGCGGTCGCTGGCACTTCAGCCGACCCACTACTATCAGCGGTGTTACGGGGTCGAGACTGCCCCGCACCACTTCCAGTCACCTATAATCATGCAAGGCACGATTTAGTGACTCAAAACATATCAAACATCAATCATGGAACGCTCAGGTTCCGCAAACAAGTATGTTTTTTCATTCCTAAGTGGACATTCTTATTAGTTTTTGTCGTTCTAGGTGAATGCACAGCCCGTGCGCACCACCCCTTAAAAGGAATTCGTCCCGAATTCGCTAAACTACGGATCGACGCCTTAAGTCCGATACCAAATTGTAACACCCCTGCCAGTACGAAAAGTATAACAGCAGGTCCGGCCGGGACCCCACGCCATACAAACCACACTAGCTAGGAGTTAAAAGGTGGTAACCAGAAAAGTAACAACAAAACGAGAGTACGAAAACGTAAGCGGAAGCATTAATTAAACCATTCAAAAAGACATGTCCACTATCATAGGAATGAGTCCAGAAGTAAGAGTTACGGCCTTAGGTCCTTACATCAAAACAATGTACAAAACTCCAAAAAGGCATACATCGGCACGCAGGCCGGCAATACATGAGAAAACAGGAAAAAGGCTGGCCTTCGAGGGCCAACACAGCAAAAGGGCCAACGCCCGCTACTTCCCGCTAGGCTCACCTGCACCTGCATAAGAACATTCCACCAAGCGGTGGCAAACAAGGTAACGGTCAGCACAGCTGACCAAATTATAACGACCCCACCCCTTACCCGGGGTGGCGGAGCTTCTACCCTGCAAGCAAGCCATACTAGCACAAGTACTAATATAAAGAAAGTGCAACTACACGATGTGAGGTTTCAAGCACAATCAATCTTCTAAGTTGAGCATCAAAAGAAGGGAACCTAGGTATGCACATGATGTTGGTTGGGTTCACCCGAAGGTTCCCCACAACCGCCTAAACCACCGCATGAGGCTAAACATGACATCATTCTATCACAGACGTGGGTACAACAACCGCAACGCTCCATGCTCACAAGGCATGGATCAAAGGTACTTCTTCCCGAGCACCAACACCATCATGAGTCCGGAAACTTGAGATGGGAAAAGAGCTTATGGCCCGTCTAGGTAAACACCTTCCGCGACCTCTCCCACGATCACACGGCTTTACGAGAGACAACTATCCCTTTAACCGATACTGCATGGGAACGGGTTCAGTTCAGTCAATTCCCGAGCTCTCATCGTCGAGTTCACACATACGATGCGGGTATGACATCACCTCGGCCCGTAAGGGTTTAGCACTTGCTAGTGCTACACAAAACATAAGTTACAACACCCAAGCCTTCACGAGGACATAGGCTTTACACGTAACCAAAAAGGAGATACAACTCGCTCCGCATCAATTTCGTGGTGAAGGTTTGCCTTCATCCAACTCTCAAAGCATGGGGCTTTCGTTAGGATCTTCGCAAGACGCCTACGCTTAATTCCCGCAATACTATAGAAGATTTCACGGAGTCATTCTCCGGCACGCATTCTAGGCCTAACCTAAATGCAACGTCGCAAATCAAGCATCACCGATTCGGGCTCACGGCCACGAATAGGCTTCACACAAAATGCCTAAATCCGCACGACTACCGGATTTTCTACATGCAATAATGCCGGGGACGGACACAATCTACCCGGAGCTCCGAAGAACTTGAGGAAATCCTACACTTCACCCATTTGGTGAAAGAGACACCTCATGCAAGCATAGAAAGAGGAATGAATGGACAAATACAAGTCCAAAGTTCGGGAGGAAGAATCGTTACCCTAGGCGCTTTCTTTTTCGCCATGGATCCGAGATTCTATACGGAGAGAAACGACCGCACCGGGCTGCACTCTCCAAATCTGGAAACGGCTCGCGAAACGGAGCTCCGGAGCTCCGTCAATGGCGGGATCTTCCTTCTTCTTCCTTGCCTCCTTCTTCTTCCTCTAGCCTAGGAGAGAGAAACACCTCAAAATAATGAGGATTAATCTCCTCTCATAAGCCCTAATAGCCTCCAGCATCTAATCCTAGCCATCGGATCAGATCTCAAAAGATTTGGACGGCCCGATCTTCTTCTCCGCTCAAAATCGCGGAACAGAATAAACAGGGCGCACGATCACAGGCGCACGGTCAGTGGTCGTGCGCGACGAGGGCAATGGTCGTGCGCACTATCCGGGACAGAACTCTGAATTCTTGCGAATAAGCGCACGATCGCTGGCGCACGATCACTGGTCGTGCGCGAAGAGGGAAATGGTCGTGCGCACTGTCCAAGATAGAACTCGATTCTCTTCTGAATTAACGCACGATCGCTGGCACACGATCACTGGTCGTGCGCGATGAGGCCACTGATCGTGCGCTAAGAGCAGACAGGGAAAAATTCTAGCCTGCTTCACGTGCCGCACTACCACTCCGCCTACTTCGCGGACTACCAGTTTGGGGTGTTACACATCCACACACACAGCACATATATACATCCACACACACACGCACATTATACATCAGGAACCACGAAATGTTGAAGCAGGGAAAACGGGAGTTCCTGTAATCGTGAAAAAAAGATCCAGAAAAAAAAAAACGATTCTAAAGATGGATCATCAGGAGCAAAAAAAATTTCATGGTTATGCTCCAAGAAAGACGGATCATTGGGAGCAAAAAAAATTATGCTCACTTTAGTTTTTGGAAAAAAAAAGGCTTTGGATCTAGAAATAAGTTTATGCTCACTGCAGGAGAAGGCTGGTTGCGGCGAGAAGAAGGTCATACCTAGATTTTCTTGAAGGAGTTCTGCGTCGACGGCGTGTTGCGTGCGTCGGAGGAAAAGGCTGGTCCGCAGCTCTTTGCGTCGGAGGACCACTGTAAAGAACGAGAAGACCGGATCTGCTAGGGCACGGCTGGATCGGCGGCTGGATCTAGGAGGAAGAAGCCTGGCGATGGTCGGACGGCGGCGTAGGAGGGAGCGGCGAGGGGCACGGGAGCGCTGGGAGCGGCGAGGGGCACGGCTGGGAGCGATGATCGGGGGGGTCGCGGGATGCAGAGCGGAAAGAGGGAGGAATTGAAAAAAAAGCCCTGGGAGCGATTCCTAAAGAGCGGAACGCGGGGGGGGGGGGGGGGGGGGGGGGGGGGGGGGGGGGGGGGGGGGGGGGGGGGGGGGGGGGGGGGGGGGGGGGGGGGGGGGGGGGGGGGGGGGGGGGGGGGGGGGGGGGGGGGGGGGGGG
>JAWHQI010002219.1:0-42061 GCA_033032865.1 Dactylorhiza incarnata
AAACTTGTGCTCCATGAATGTAGTGCTCCGAGCTCATTCCGAAAAGGTGTTTGTGGTAAAATCAGACAACCGGATCAAAAGTTATTGCTGTTTAAAGCTTAGTGTCATTTGGAGCAAAATCTCTCACTTTCGCTACAAACCGCATCTAAAATTCTTTTATTTTGAAATGTATGTGTCATTTGGACCTAAATCTCGCATTACCAGTAGAACCCACTGTATATCGACCTCTAAACGAGCTTGAATGGGTTAAATTTGTTCTCCATTGGATTTAAGACTCCTATCTCATTCTGAAATGGTGTCCTTTGGAGCTAAATTTCGCATTAACCCCGCTGCAACCGGCTATATATCGACAACTAAATGAACTGGAATGGGTAAATCTTGTGCTCCAATGAACGTAGTGCTCCGAGCTTATTCCGAAAAGGTGTTGTGGGGTAAAATCAGACAACCAGATCAAAAGTTATTGATGTTTAAAGTTTGAGTGTCATTTGGAGCTAAATCTCTCACTTTCGCTACAAACCACATCTAAATTCTTTCATTTTGAAATTTATGTGTCATTTGGAGCAAAATCTCGTATTACCAGTAGAACCCACTGTATATCGACCTCTAAACGAGCTTGAATGGGTTAAAATTGTTCTCCATTGGATTTATGGCTCCTATCTCATTCTGAAAAGGTGTCCTTTGGAGCTAAATTTCGCATTACCGCCGCTGCAACCGGCTATATATCGATAACTAAATAAACTGGAATGGGTAAATCTTGTGCTCCAATGAATGTAATGCTCCGAGCTTATTCCGAAAAGGTGTTGTGGGGTAAAATCAGACAACCAGATCAAAGTTGTGTTAAAGTTTGAGTGTCATTTGGAGCTAAATCTCTCACTTTCTCTACAAACCGCATCTAAAATTCTTTCATTTTGAAATTTATGTGTCATGGAGCAAAATCTCGCATTACCATTACCAGTAGAACCCACTGTATATCGACCTCTAAATGAGCTTGAATGGGTTAAAATTTTTCTCCATTGGATTTAGGCTCCTATCTCATTCTGAAAAGGTGTCCTTTGGAGCTAAATTTCGCATTACCGCGCTGCAACCTGTAATATATCGACAACTAAATGAACTGGAATGGGTAAAACTTGTGCTCCAATGAATGTAGTGCTCCGAGCTCATTCCGAAAAGGTGTTGTGGGGTAAAGTCAGACAACCGAATCAAAAGTTATTGCTGTTTAAAGTTTAAGTGTCATTTGGAGCTAAATCTCTCACTTTCGCTACAAACCACCATCTAAAATTCTTTCATTTTGAAAATTTATGTGTCATTTGGAGCAAAATCTCGCATTACACCAGTAGAACCCACTGTATATTGCCCTAAATGAGCTTGAATGAGTTAAAATTGTTCTCCATTGGATTTAGCGCTCCTATCTCATTCTGAAAAGTGTCCTTTGGAGCTAAATTTTGCATTACTGCTGCAACCGGCTATATATCGATAACTAAAGAACTTGAATGGGTAAAACTTATGCTCCAATGAATGTAGTGCTCCGAGCTCATGCTGAAAAGGTGTTGTGGGTAAATCAGACAACCGGATCAAAAGTTATTATTGTTCAAAGTTTAAGTGTCATTTGGAGCTAAATCTCTCACTTTCGCAACAAACCGCATCTAAAATTCTTTCATTTTGAAATTTATGTGTCATTTGGACCGAAATCTTATATTATAGTAAAACCCCACTGTATATCGAACTCTAAACGAGCTTAAATGGGTTAAAATTGTTTTCCATTGGATTTAAGGGCTCCTATCTCATTCTGAAAAGTGTCCTTTGGAGCTAAATTTCGCATTACCGCTGCAACCGCTATATATCGACAATTAAATTAACTGGAATGGGTAAATCTTGTGCTCCAATGAATGTAGTGCTGCGAGCTTATTCCGAAAAGGTGTTGTGGGGAAAATCAGACAACCAGATCAAAAGTTATTGTTGTTTAAAGTTTGAGTGTCATTTGGAGCTAAATCTCTCATTTTCGCTACAAACCGCATCTAAAATTCTTTCATTTTGAAATTTATGTGTCATTTGGAGCAAAATCTCGCATTACCAGTAGAACCCACTGTATATCGACCTCTAAATGAGCTTGAATGGGTTAAATTTGTTCTCCATTGGATTTAGGGCTCCTATCTCATTCTGAAAAGGTGTCCTTTGGAGCTAAATTTCGCATTACCGCTGCAACCGGCTATATATCGACAACTAAATGAACTGGAATGGTTAAATATTGTGCTCCAATGAACATAGTGCTCCCAAGCTTATTCCGAAAAGGTGTTGTGGGGTAAAGTCAGACAACCAGATCAAAAGTTATTGCTGTTTAAAGTTTGAGTGTCATTTAGAGCTAAATCTCTCACTTTCGCTACAAACCGCTTCTAAAATTGTTTCATTTTAAAATTTATGTGTCACTTGGAGCAAAATCTCGCATTACCAGTAGAACCCACTGTATATCTACCTCTAAATGAGCTTGAATGGGTTAAAATTGTTCTCCATTGGATTTAGGCTCCAATCTCATTCTGAAAAGGTGTCCTTTGGAGCTAAATTTTGCATTACCGCTGCAACCGGCAATATATTGACAACTAAATGAACTGGACTGAGTAAAACTTGTGCTCCAATGAATGTAGTGCTCCGAGCTCATTCCGAAAGGTGTTGTGGGGTAAAGTCAGACAACCGAATCAAAAGTTATTGCTGTTTAAAGTTTAAGTGTCATTTGGAGCAAAATCTCTCACTTTCGCTACAAACCTATCTAAAATTTTTCCATTTTAAAATTTATGTGTCATTTGGAGCAAAATCTTGCATTACCAGTAGAACCCACTGTATATCGACCTCTAAACGAGGTTGAATGAGTTAAAATTGTTCTCCATTTGATTTAGTGCTGCTATCTCATTCTGAAAAGGTGTCCTTGGAGCTAAATTTCGCATTACCGCTGCAACCCGCTATATATCGACAACTAAATGAACTTGAATGGGTTAAACTTGTGCTCCAATGAATGTAGTGCTCCGAGCTCATTCCGAAAACATGTTGTGGGGTAAAATCAGACAACCGGATCAAAAGTTATTGCTGTTCAAAGTTTAAGTGTCATTTGAGCAAAATCTCTCACTTTCGCTACAAACCGCATCTAAAATTCTTTATTTTGAAATTTATGTGTCATTTGGACCTAAATCTTACATTACTAGTAGAACCCCACTGTATATCGACCTCTAAACGAGCTTGAATGGTTAAAATTGTTCTCCATTGGATTTAAGGCTCCTATCTCATTCTGAAAAGGTGTCCTTTGGAGCTAAATTTTGCATTACCGCCCGCTGCAACCGCTATATATCGACAACTAAATGAACTGGAATGGGTAAAACTTGCACTCCAATGAATGTAGTGCTCCGAGCTCATTCCGAAAACATGTTGTGGGGTAAAATCAGACAACCGGATCAAAAGTTATTGCTGTTCAAAGTTTAAGTGTCATTTGGAGTTAAATCTCTCACTTTCGCTACAACCCGCCTATAAAATTCTTTCATTTTGAACTTTATGTGTCATTTGGACCTAAATCTTACATTACAGTAGAAACCACTGTATATTGACCTCTAAACGAGCTTGAATAGGTTAAAATTGTTCTCCATTGGATTTATGGCTCCTATCTCATTCTGAAAAGGTGTCCTTTGGAGCTAAATTTCGCATTACCTTACCGCTGCAACCGCTATATATCGACAACTAAATGAACTGGAATGGGTAAATCTTGTGCTCCAATGAACGTAGTGCTCCGAGCTCATTCCGAAAAGGTGTTGTGAGGTAAAATCAGACAACCAGATCAAAGTTATTGCTGTTTAAAGTTTTAGTGTCATTTGGAGCTAAATCTCTCACTTTCGCTACAAACCGCATCTAAAATTCTTTCATTTTGAAATTTATGTGTCATTTGGAGCAAAATCTTGCATTACCAGTAGAACCCACTGTATATCGACCTCTAAACGAGCTTGAATGGGTTAAATTTGTTCTCCATTAGATTTAGGGCTCCTATCTCATTCTGAAAAGGTGTCCTTTGGAGCTAAATTTCGCATTACAACTCGCTAAGCTGCAACCAGCTATATATCGACACTAAATGAACTGGAATGGGTAAATCTTGTGCTCCAATGAACATAGTGCTCCAAGTTTATTCTGAAATGGTGTTGTGGTGTAAAGTCAGACAACCAGATCAAACGTTATTGCTGTTTAAAGTTTGAGTGTCATTTGGAGCTAAATCTCTCACTTTCGCTACAAACTGCTTCTAAAATTCTTTCATTTTGAAATTTATGTGTCATTTGGAGCAAAATCTCGCATTACCAATAGAGCCCACTGTATATCGACCTCTAAATGAGCTTGAATGGGTTAAAATTATTCTCCATTGGATTTAGGGCTCCAATCTCATTCTGAAAAAGTGTCCTTTGGAGCTAAATTTCGCATTACCACTGCAACCGGCATATATCGACAACTAAATGAACTGGACTGGGTTAAACTTGTGCTCCAATGAATGTAGTGCTCCGAGCTCATTCCGAAAAGGTGTTGTGGGGTTAAATCAGACAACCGAATCAATAGTTATTGCTGTTTAAAGTTTAAGTGTCATTTGGAGCTAAATCTCTCACTTTCGCTACAACCCTATCTAAAATTTTTTCCATTTTAAAATTATATGTGTCATTTGGAGCAAAATCTCGCATTACCAGTAGAACCACTGTATATCGACCTCTAAACGAGGTGAATGGGTTAAAATTGTTCTCCATTGGATTTAGTGCTCCTATCTCATTCTGAAAAGGTGTCCTTTGGAGCTAAATTTCGCATTACCGCTGCAACCCGCTATATATCGACAACTAAATGAACTGGATGGGTTAAACTTGTGCTCCAATGAATGTATGCTCCGAGCTCATTCCGAAAAGGTGTTGTGGGGTAAAATCAGACAACCGGATCAAAAGTTATTGCTGTTCAAAGCTTAAGTGTCATTTGGAGCAAATCTCTCACTTTCGCTACAAACCGCATCTAAAATTCTTTTATTTTGAAATTTATGTGTCATTTGGACCTAATCTTACATCTAGTAGAACCCCACTGTATATCGACCTCTAAACGAGCTTGAATGGGTTAAATTGTTCTCCATTGGATTTAGACTCCTATCTCATTCTGAAATGGTGTCCTTTGGAGCTAAATTTCGCATTACCACTGCAACCCTGCTACCGGCTATATCGACAACTAAATGAACTGGAATGGGTAATCTTGTGCTCCAATGAACGTAGTGCTCCGAGCTTATTCCGAAAAGGTGTTGTGGGGTAAAATCAGACAACCAGATCAAAAGTTATTGCTGTTTAAAGTTTAGTGTCATTTGGAGCTAAATCTCTCACTTTCGCTACAAACCGCATCTAAAATCATTCTTTTTGAAATTTTTGTCTTGACCTCCAATGAGCTTGAATGGTTTAAAATTGTGCTCCATTGGATGTATGCCTCCGAGATATTCCGTAAAGGTGTTGTGGGTAACAATCAAACATACAAATCAAAAGTTTTGACTGTTAGAAGTTTAGGTGTAATTTGCAGCTAAATTTCGCATTACCTGCAACTGGCTATATATCGACAACTAAATGAACTGGAATGGGTAAAACTTGCGCTCCATGAATGTAGTGCTCCGAGCTCATTCCGAAAAGGTTTTGTGGTGTAAAATCACAACCTGATCAAAAGTTATTGTTGTTCAAAGTTTAAGTGTCATTTGGAGCTAAATCTCTCACTTTCGCTACAAACCGCATCTAAAATTCTTTCATTTTGAAATTTATGTGTCATTTGGACCTAAATCTTACATTACTAGTAGAACCCACTATATATCGACCTCTAAACGAGCTTGAATAGGTTAAAATTGTTCTCCATTGGATTTAAGGCTCCTATCTCATTCTGAAAAGGTGTCCTTTGGAGCTAAATTTCGCATTACCGCTGCAACAGGCTATATATCTACAACTAAATGAACTGGAATGGGTAAATCTTGTGCTCCAATGAACGTAATGCTCCGAGCTTATTCCGAAAAGGTGTTGTGGGGTAAAATCAGACAACCAGATCAAAAGTTATTGATGTTTAAAGTTTGAGTGTCATTTGGAGCTAAATCTCTCACTTCGCTACAAACCACATCTAAAATTCTTTCATTTTGAATTTTATGTGTCATTTGGAGCAAAATCTCGCATTACCAGTAGAACTCACTGTATATCGACCTCTAAACGAGCTTGAATGGGTTAAAATTGTTCTCCATTGGATTTATGGCTCCTATCTCATTCTGAAAAGGTGTCCTTTGGAGCTAAATTTCGCATTACCGACCGCTGCAACCGGCTATATATCAATAACTAAATAAACTGGAATGGGTAAATCTTGTGCTCCAATGAACATAATCCTCCGAGCTATTCCGAAATGGTGTTGTGGGGTACAACAACAGACAACTGTTAAAAGTTGTGTTTAAAGTTTAAGAGTCATTTGGAGCTAAATCTCTCACTTTCTCTACAAACCGCATCTAAATTCTTTCATTTTGAAATTTATGTGTCATTTGGAGCAAAATCTAGCATTACCAGTAGAACCCACTGTATATCGACCTCTAAATGAGCATGAATGGGTTAAAATTGTTCTCCATTGGATTTAGGGCTCCTATCTCATTCTAAAAGGTGTCCTTTGGAGCTAAATTTCGCATTACCACGCTGCAACCGGCAATATATCGATAACTAAATGAAATGGACTGGGTAAAACTTGTGCTCCAATGAATGCAGTGCTCCGAGCTCATTCCGAAAAGGTGTTGTGGGGTAAAATCAGACAACCGAATCAATAGTTATTGCTGTTTAAAGTTTAAGTGTCATTTGGATCTAAATCTCTCACTTTCGCTAGAAACCCCACAAATAAATTCTTTCATTTTAAAATTTATGTGTCATTTGGAGCAAAATCTCGCATTACCAGTAGAACCCACTGTATATTGACCCTCTAAACGAGCTTGAATGAGTTAAAATTGTTCTCCATTGGATTTAAGCGCTCCTATCTCATTCTGAAAGGTGTCCTTTGGAGCTAAATTTTGCATTACTGCTGCAACCAGCTATATATCGACAACTAAATGAACTTGAATGGGTAAAACATATGCTCCAATGAATGTAGTGCTCCGAGCTCATGCTGAAAAGGTGTTGTGGGGTAAAATCAGACAACCGGATCAAAAGTTATTGTTGTTCAAAGTTTACTGTTATTTGGAGCAAAATCTCTCACTTTCGCAACAAACCGCATCTAAATTCTTTCATTTTGAAATTCATGTGTCATTTGGACCGAAATCTTATATTACTAGTAAAACCCCTGTATATCGAACTCTAAACGAGCTTGAATGAGTTAAATTGTTTTCCATTGATTTAAGGCTCCTATCTCATTCTGAAAAGTGTCCTTTGGAGCTAAATTTCGCATTACCCGCTGCAAACCGGCTATATATCGACAACTAATTAACTGGAATGGGTAAATCTTGTACTCCAATGAATGTAGTGCTCCGAGCTTATTCCGAAAAGGTGTTGTGGGGGTAAAATCAGACAACCAGATCAAAAGTTATTGTTGTTTAAAGTTTGGTGTCATTTTGGAGCTAAATCTCTCATTTTCGCTACAAACCGCATCTAAATTCTTTCATTTTAATTTTGAATTTTATGTGTCATTTGAAGCAAAATCTCGCATTACCAGTAGAACCCACTGTATATCGACCTCTAAATGAGCTTGAATGGGTTAAATTTGTTCTCCATTGGATTTAGGGCTCCTATCTCATTCTGAAAAGGTGTCCTTTGGAGCTAAATTTCGCATTACCCCGCTGCAACCGGCTATATATCGACAACTAAATGAACTGGAATGGTTAGATATTGTGCTCCAATGAACATAGTGCTCCAAGATTATTCCGAATGGTGTTGTGGGGTAAAGTCAGACAACCAGATCAAAAGTTATTGCTTTTTTAAAGTTGAGTGTCATTTAGAGCTAAATCTCTCACTTTCGCTACAAACCGCTTCTAAAATTGTTTCATTTTGAATTTATGTGTCCTTGGAGCAAAATCTCGCATTACCAGTAGAACCCACTGTATATCGATCTCCAAATGAGCTTGAATGGGTTAAATTGTTCTCCATTGGATTTAGGGCTCCATCTCATTCTGAAAGGTGTCCTTTGGAGCTAAATTTCGCATTAACCGCTGCAACCGGCAATATATCTATAACTAAATGAACTGGACTGAGTAAAACTTGTGCTCCAATGAATGTAGTGCTCCGAGCTCATTCCGAAAAGGAGTTGTGGGGTAAAATCAGATAACCAATCAATAGTTATTGCTGTTTAAAGTTTAAGTGTCATTTGGAGCAAATCTCTCACTTTCGCTACAACCCTATCTAAAATTTTTCATTTTAAAATTTATGTGTCATTTGGAGCAAAATCTTGCATTACCAGTAGAACCCACTGTATATCGACCTCTAAACGAGGTTGAATGAGTTAAAATTGTTCTCCATTGATTTAGTGCTCCTATCTCATTCTGAAAAGGTGTCCTTTGGAGCTAAATTTCGCATTACCCGCTGCAACCCGCTATATATAGACAACTAAATGAACTTGAATGGGTTAAACTTGTGCTCCAATGAATGTAGTGCTCCGAGCTCATTCCGAAAAGGTGTTGTGGGGTAAAATCGGACAACCGGATCAAAAGTTATTGCTGTTCAAAGTTTAAGTGTCATTTGTAGCAAATCTCTCACTTTCGCTACAAACGCATCTAAAATTCTTTCATTTTGAAATTTATGTGTCATTTGGACCTAAATCTTACATTTCTAGTAGAAAGAACCCCACTGTATATCAACCTCTAAACGAGCTTGAATGGGTTAAAATTGTTCTCCATTGGATTTAAGGCTCCTATCTCATTCTGAAAAGGTGTCCTTTGGAGCTAAATTTCGCATTACCGCTGCAACCGGCTATATATCGACAACTAAATGAACTGGAATGGGTAAATCTTGTGCTCCAATGAAGTAGTGCTCCGAGCTTATTCCGAAAAGGTGTTGTGGGGTAAAATCAGACAACCGATCAAAAGTTATTGCTGTTTAAAGTTTTAGTGTCATTTGGAGCTAAATCTCTCACTTTCGCTACAAACCGCATCTAAAATTCTTTCATTTTGAAATTTTGTGTCATTTGGAGCAAAATCTCGCATTACCAGTAGAACCCACTGTATATCGACCTCTAAACGAGCTTGAATGGGTTAAAATTGTTCTCCATTGGATTTAGGGCTCCTATCTCATTCTGAAAAGGTGTCCTTTGGAGCAAAATTTCGCATTACATAACCGCTGCAACCCGGCTATATATCGACAACTAAATGAACTGGAATGGGTAAATCTTGTGCTCCAATGAACATAGTGCTCCAAGTTTATTCCGAATGGTGTTGTGGGTAAAGTCAGACAACCAGATCAAACGTTATTGCTGTTTAAAGTTTGAGTGTCATTTGGAGCTAAATCTCTCACTTTCGCTACAAACACGCTTCTAAAATTCTTTCATTTTGAAATTATGTGTCATTTGGAGCAAAATCTCGCATTACCAATAGAACCCACTGTATATCGACCTCTAATGAGCTTGAATGGGTTAAAATTGTTCTCTATTGGATTTAGGGCTCCTATCTCATTCTGAAAAGGGTCCTTTGGAGCTAAATTTCGCATTACCACTGCAACGGCAATATATCGACAACTAAATGAACTGGACTGGGTAAAACTTGTGCTCCAATGAATGTAGTGCTCCGAGCTCATTCTGAAAAGGTGTTGTGGGAGTAAAATCAGATAACCGAATCAAAAGTTATTGCTGTTTAAAGTTTAAGTGTCATTTGGAGCAAAATCTCTCACTTTCGCTACAAACCCTATCTAAAATTTTTCCATTTTAAATTTATGTGTCATTTGGAGCAAAATCTCGCATTACCAGTAGAACCCACTGTATATCGACCTCTAAACGAGGTTGAATGGTTAAAATTGTTCTCCATTGGATTTAGTGCTGCTATCTCATTCTGAAAAGGTGTCCTTTGGAGCTAAATTTCGCATTACCAGCTGCAACCCGCTATATATCGACAACTAAATGAACTTGAATGGGTTAAACTTGTGCTCCAATGAATGTAGTGCTCCGAGCTCATTCCGAAAAGGTGTTGTGGGTAAAATCAGACAACCAGATCAAAAGTTATTGCTGTTCAAAGTTTAAGTGTCATTTGGAGCAAATCTCTCACTTTCGCTACAAACCGCATCTAAAATTCTTTCATTTTGAAATTTATGTGTCATTTGGACTAAATCTTACATTACCAGTAGAAACCCACTGTATATCGACCTCTAAACGAGCTTGAATGGGTTAAAATGTTCTCCATTGG
Organism: Dactylorhiza incarnata; assembly: GCA_033032865.1. Classification (NCBI taxonomy): domain Eukaryota; kingdom Viridiplantae; phylum Streptophyta; class Magnoliopsida; order Asparagales; family Orchidaceae; genus Dactylorhiza; species Dactylorhiza incarnata. The sequence goes on from JAWHQI010002219.1 coordinate 10,364, forward strand.
ATTTAGGCTCCTATCTCATTCTGAATAGTGTCCTTTGGAGCTAAATTTCGCATTACCGCTGCAACCGGCTATATATCGACAACTAAATGAACTGGAATGGGTAAATCTTGTGCTCCAATGAACGTAGTGCTCCGAGCTCATTCCGAAAAGGTGTTGTGGGGTAAAATCAGACAACCAGATCAAAAGTTATTGCTGTTTAAAGTTTTAGTGTCATTTGAGCTAAATCTCTCACTTTCGCTACAAACCGCATCTAAATTCTTTCATTTTGAAATTTGTGTCATTTGGAGCAAATCTCGCATTACCAGTAGAACCCACTGTATATCGACCTCTAAACGAGCTTGAATGGTTAAATTTGTTCTCCATTGGATTTAGGGCTCCTATCTCATTCTGAAAAGGTGTCCTTTGGAGCTAAATTTCGCATTACCCTGCAACCGGCTATATATCGACAACTAAATGAACTGGAATGGGTAAAACTTGTGCTCCAATGAATGTAGTGCTCCAGCTCATTCCGAAATGGTGTTGTGGTGTAAAATCAGACAACCAGATCAAACGTTATTGCTGTTTAAAGTTTGAGCGTCATTTGGAGCTAAATCTCTCACTTTCGCTACAAACTGCATCTAAAATTCTTTCATTTTGAAATTTATGTGTCATTTGGAGCAAAATCTCGCATTACCAATAGAACCCACTGTATATCGACCTCTAAATGAGCTTGAATGGGTTAAAATTGTTCTCCATTGGATTTAGGGCTCCTATCTCATTCTGAAAAAGGTCCTTTGGAGCTAAATTTTCGCATTACCACTGCAAACGGCAATATATCGACAACTAAATGAACTGGACTGGGTTAAACTTGTGCTCCAATGAATGTAGTGCTCCGAGCTCATTCCGAAAAGGTGTTGTGGGTAAAAACAGACAACCGAATCAAAAGTTATTGCTGTTTAAAGTTTAAGTGTCATTTGGAGCTAAATCTCTCACTTTCGCTACAAACCGCTATCTAAAATTTTTCATTTGAAAATTTATGTGTCATTTGGAGCAAAATCTCGCATTACCAGTAGAACCCACTGTATATCGACCTCTAAACGAGCTTGAATGAGTTAAAATTGTTCTCCATTGGATTTAGTGCTGCTATCTCATTCTGAAAAGGTGTCCTTTGGAGCTAAATTTCGCATTACCGCTGCAACCCGCTATATATCGACAACTAAATGAACTGGAATGGTTAAACTTGTGCTCCAATGAATGTAGTGCTCCGAGCTCATTCCGAAAAGGTGTTGTGGGGTAAAATCAGACAACCAGATCAAAAGTTATTGCTGTTTAAAGTTTAAGTGTCATTTGGAGCTAAATCTCTCACTTTCGCTACAAACCGCATCTAAAATTCTTTTATTTTGAAATTTGTGTCATTTGGAGCTAAATCTCGCATTACTAGTAGAACCCACTGTATATCGACCTCTAAACGAGCTTGAATGGGTTAAAATTGTTCTCCATTGGATTTAGGCTCCTATCTCATTCTGAAAAGGTGTCCTTTGGAGCTAAATTTCGCATTACCGCCAACTGCTGAACCGGCTATATATCGACAACTAAATGAACTGGAATGGGTAAATCTTGTGCTCCAATGAACGTAGTGCTCCAGCTTATTCCGAAAAGGTGTTGTGGGGTAAAATCAGACAACCAGATCAAAAGTTATTGCTGTTTAAAGTTTTAGTGTCATTTGAGCTAAATCTCTCACTTTCGCTACAAACCGCATCTAAAATTCATTCATTTTGAAATTTGTGTCTTGACCTCCAAAATGAGCTGGAATGGTTTAAAAATTGTGCTCCATTGGATGTATGCCTCCGGAATATTCCGTAAAGGTTGTTGTGGGCAACAATCAAACATACAAATCAAAGTTATGACAGTTAGAAGTTTAGGTGTAATTTGCGCTAAATTTCGCATTACCCCGCTGCAACTGGCTATATATCGACAACTAAATGAACTGGAATGGGTAAAACTTGCGCTCCAATGAATGTAGTGCTTCGAGCTCATTCCGAAAAGTTTTTGTGGTGTAAAATCAGACAACCGGATCAAAAGTTATTGTTATTCAAAGTTTAAGTGTCATTTGGAGCTAAATCTCTCACTTTCGCTACAAACCGCATCTAAAATTCTTTCATTTTGAAATTATGTGTCATTTGGACCTAAATCTTACATTACTAGTAAAACCCACTATATATCGACCTCTAAACGAGCTTGAATAGGTTAAAATTGTTCTCCATTGGATTTAGGGCTCCTATCTCATTTTGAAAAGGTGTCCTTTGGAGCTAAATTTCGCATTACCGCTGCAACATGCTATATATCTACAACTAAAGGAACTGGAATGGGTAAATCTTATGCTCCAATGAACGAATGCTCCGAGCTTGAATATTATAAGTTATTGCTGTTTAAAGTTTGAGTGTCATTTGGAGCTAAATCTCTCACATTTCTACAAACCACATCTAAAATTCTTTCATTTTGAATTTTATGTGTCATTTGGAGCAAAATCTCGCATTACCAGTAGAACCCACTGTATATCGACCTCTAAATGAGCATGAATGGGTTAAAATTGTTCTCCATTGGATTTAGGCTCCAATCTCATTCTGAAAAGTGTCCTTTGGAGCTAAATTTCGCATTATCGCTGCAACCGGCAATATATCAACAACAACTAAATGAACTGGACTGGGTAAAACTTGTGCTCCAATGAATGTAGTGCTCCGAGCTCATTCCGAAAAGGTGTTGTGGGGTAAAATCAGACAACTGAATCAATAGTTATTGTTGTTTAAAGTTTAAGTGTCATTTGGAGCTAAATCTCTCACTTTCGCTACAAACCCCATCAAAATTCTTTCATTTTAAATTTATGTGTCATTTGGAGCAAAATCTCGCATTACCAGTAGAACCCACTGCATATCGACCTCTAAACGAGCTTGAATGGGTTAAAATTGTTCTCCATTGGATTTAGGGCTCCTATCTCATTCTGAAAAGGTGTCCTTTGGAGCTAAATTTTGCATTACCGCTGCAACCCGATATATATCGACAACTAAATGAACTTGAATGGGTAAAACTTGTGCTCCAATGAATGTAGTGCTCCGAGCTCATTCCGAAAAGTGTTGTGGGGTAAATCAGACAACCGGATCAAAAGTTATTGCTGTTTAAAGTTTAAGTGTCATTTGGAGCAAAATCTCTCACTTTCGCTACAAACCGCATCTAAAATTCTTTCATTTTGAAATTTATGTGTCATTTGGACCTAAATCTTACATTACTAGAAGAACCCACTGTATATCGACCTCTAAAGAGCTTGAATGGGTTAAAATTGTTCTCACTTTGATTTAAGGTTCCTATCTCATTCTGAAAAGGTGTCTTTGGAGCTAAATTTCGCATTACCACCTGCAACCGGCTATATATCGACAACTAAATGAACTGGAATGGGTAAATCTTGTGCTCCAATGAACATAGTGCTCCGAGCTTATTCTAAAATGGTGTTGTGGGGTAAAGTCAGACAACCAGATCAAAAGTTATTGTTGTTTAAAGTTTGAGTGTCATTTGGAGCTAAATCTCTCACTTTCGCTACAAACCGCATCTAAAATTCTTTCATTTTGAAATTTATGTGTCATTTGGAGCAAAATCTCGCATTACCAGTAGAACCCACTGTATATCGACCTCTAAATGAGCTTGAATGGGTTAAAATTGTTCTCCATTGGATTTAGGGCTCCTATCTCATTCTGAAAAGGTGTCCTTTGGAGCTAAATTTCGCATTACCGCTGCAACCGGCAATATATCGACAACTAAATGAACTGGACTGGGTAAAACTTGTGCTCCAATGAATGTAGTGCTTCGAGCTCATTCTAAAAGGTGTTGTGGGGTAAAATCAGACAACCGAATCAATAGTTATTGCTGTTTAAAGTTTAAGTGTCATTTGGAGCTAAATCTCTCACTCGCTATAAACCTCATCTAAAATTCTTTTATTTTAAAATTTATGTGTCATTTGGAGCAAAATCTCGCATTACCAGTAGAACCCACTGTATATCGACCTCTAAAACGAGCTTGAATGAGTTAAAATTGTTCTCCATTGGATTTAGGGCTCCTATCTCATTCTGAAAAGGTGTCCTTTGGAGCTAAATTTCGCATTACCGCTGCAACCGACAATATATCGACAACTAAATGAACTGTACTGGGTAACACTTGTGCTCCAATAAATGTAGTGCTCCGAGCTCATTCCGAAAAAGTGTTGTGGGGTAAAATCAGACAACCGGATCAAAAGTTATTGCTGTTTAAAGTTTAAGTGTCATTTGGAGCTAAATCTCTCACTTTCGCTACAAACCGCATCTAAAATTCTTTCATTTTGAAATTTATGTGTCATTTGGAGCAAAATTCGAATTACCTGTAGAATCCACTGTATATCGATCTCTAAATGAGCTTGAATTGGTTAAAATTGTTCTCCATTTGATTTAGGGCTCCTATCTCATTATGAAAAGGTATTGTGGGTGAAATCTGACAACCGGATCAAAAGTTACGGATGTTTGAAGTTTAGGTCTCCCTTCGAGCTAAATACCTTATTACCAACCCGGCTGTATATTGACCACTAAACAAACTAGAATAGGTAAAAATTGTTCTGCATTGGATGTAGGTCTCCGAGCTCATTCCAAAAAGGTGTTTTACGCAAAATCGGACAACCAGATCAAAAGTTATGGCTGTTACAGTTTAGGTGTCAAGAGGAGCAAATCCATCATTACCATTGCAACCGACTGTATATTGACTTCTAAAATGAACGGAATGGTTTAAAATTGTGCTCCATTGGATGTATGCCTCCGAGCATATTCCGTAAAGGTGTTGTGGGTAACAATCAAACATACAATCAAAAGTTATGGCTGTTAGAAGTTTAGGTGTAATTTGGAGCTAAATTTCGCATTACCGCTGCAACTGCTGCTATATATCGACAACTAAATGAACTGGAATGGGTAAAACTTGTGCTCCAATGAATGTAGTGCTCCGAGCTCATTCCGAAAACATGTTGTGGGGTAAAATCAGACAACCAGATCAAAAGTTATTGCTTTAAAGTTTGAGTGTCATTTGGAGCTAAATCTCTCACTTTCGCTACAAACCACATCTAAAATTCTTTCATTTTGAAATTTATGTGTCATTTGGAGCAAATCTCGCATTACCAGTAGAACCCACTGTATATCGACCTCTAAACGAGCTTGAATGGGTTAAAATTGTTCTCCATTGGATTTATGGCTCCTATCTCATTCTGAAAAGGTGTCCTTTGGAGCGAAATTTCGCATTACCGCTGCAACCGGCTATATATCAACAACTAAATAAACTGGAATGGGTAAATCTTGTGCGCCAATGAACATAATCCTCCGAGCTTATTCCGAAATGGTGTTGTGGGGTAAAGTCAGACAACCAGATCAAAAGTTGTGTTTAAAGTTTGAGAGTCATTTGGAGCTAAATCTCTCACTTTCTCTACAAACCGCATCTAAAATTCTTTCATTTTGAAATTTATGTGTCATTTGGAGCAAAATCTCGCATTACCAGTAGAACCACTGTATATCGACCTCTAAATGAGCATGAATGGGTTAAAATTTTTCTCCATTGGATTTCGGCTCCTATCTCATTCAGAAAAGGTGTCCTTTGGAGCTAAATTTCGCATTACCGCTGCAACCGGCAATATATCGATAACTAAATGAACTGGACTGGGTAAAACTTGTGCTCCAATGAATGTAGTGCTCCGAGCTCATTCCGAAAAGGTGTTGTGGGGTAAAATCAGACAACCGAATCAATAGTTATTGCTGTTTAAAGTTTAAGTGTCATTTGGAGCTAAATCTCTCACTTTCGCTAGAAACTCCAACTAAAATTCTTTCATTTTAAATTTATGTGTCATTTGGAGCAAAATCTCGCATTACCAGTAGAACCCACTGTATATTGCCCTCTAAACGAGCTTGAATGAGTTAAAATTATTCTCCATTGGATTTAGCGCTCCTATCTCATTCTGAAAAGGTGTCCTTTGGAGCTAAATTTTGCATTACTGCTGCAACCGGCTATATATCGACAACTAAATGAACTTGAATGGGTAAAACATTGCTCCAATGAATGTAGTGCTCCGAGCTCATTCTGAAAATGTGTTGTGGGGTAAAATCAGACAACCGATCAAAAGTTATTGTTGTTCAAAGTTTAAGTGTTATTTGGAGCAAAATCTCTCACTTTCGCACAAACCGCATCTAAAATTATTTCATTTTGAAATTTATGTGTCATTTGGACCGAAATCTTATATTACTAGTAAAACCCCACTGTATATCGAACTCTAAACGAGCTTGAATGAGTTAAAATTGTTTTCCATTGGATTTAAGGCTCCTATCTCATTCTGAAAAGGTGTCCTTTGGAGCTAAATTTCGCATTACCGCTGCAACCGGCTATATATCGACAACTAAATAACTGGAATGGGTAAATCTTGTACTCCAATGAATGTAGTGCTCCGAGCTTATTCCGAAAAGGTGTTGTGGGGGTAAAATCAGACAACCAGATCAAAAGTTATTGTTGTTTAAAGTTTGAGTGTCATTTGGAGCTAAATCTCTCATTTTCGCTACAAACCGCATCTAAAATTCTTTCATTTGAATTTATGTGTCATTTGGAGCAAAATCTCGCATTACCAGTAGAACCCACTGTATATCGACCTCTAAACGAGCTTGAATGGGTTAAATTTGTTCTCCATTGGATTTAGGGCTCCTATCTCATTCTGAAAAGGTGTCCTTTGGAGCTAAATTTCGCATTACCGTTGCAACCGGCTATATATCGACAACTAAATGAACTGGAATGGGTTAGATATTGTGCTCCAATGAATGTAGTGCTCCGAGCTCATTCCTAAATGGTGTTGTGGGGTAAAGTCAGACAACCAGATCAAAAGTTATTGCTGTTTAAAGTTTGAGTGTCATTTAGAGCTAAATCTCTCACTTTCGCTACAAACCGCTTCTAAAATTCTTTCATTTTGAAATTTATGTGTCATTGGAGCAAAATCTCGCATTACCAGTAGAACCCACTGTATATCGACCTCCAAATGAGCTTGAATGAGTTAAAATTGTTCTCCATTGGATTTAGGGCTCCAATCTCATTCTGAAAAGGTGTCCTTTGGAGCTAAATTTCGCATTACCGCTGCAACCGGCAATATATCTATAACTAAATGAACTGGACTGAGTAAAACTTGTGCTCCAATGAATGTAGTGCTCCGAGCTCATTCCGAAAAGGTGTTGTGGGGTAAAATCAGATAACCGAATCAATAGTTATTGTTGTTAAAGTTTAAGTGTCATTTGGAGAAAAATCTCTCACTTTCGCTACAAACCCTATCTTAAATTTTTCCATTTTAAAATTTACGTGTCATTTGGAGCAAAATCTCGCATTACTAGTAGAACCCACTGTATATCGACCTCTAAACGAGGTTGAATGAGTTAAAATTGTCCCATTGGATTTAGTGCTGCTATCTCATTCTGAAAAGGTGTCCTTTGGAGCTAAATTTCGCATTACCGCTGCAACCCGCTATATATCAACAACTAAATGAACTTGAATGGGTTAAACTTGTGCTCCAATGAATGTAGTGCTCCGAGCTCATTCCGAAAAGGTGTTGTGGGGTAAAATCAGACAACCGGATCAAAAGTTATTGCTGTTCAAAGTTTAAGTGTCATTTGGAGCAAATCTCTCACTTTCGCTACAAACCGCATCTAAAATTCTTTATTTTGAAATTTATGTGTCATTTGGACCTAAATCTTACATTACTAGTAGAACCCCACTGTATATCGACCTCTAAAAGAGCTTGAATGGGTTAAAATTGTTCTCCATTGGATTTAGGCTCCTATCTCATTCTGAAAAGGTGAAAATCTGACAACTGGATCAAAAGTTACGGATGTTGAAATTTAGGTCTCCTTTCGAGCTAAATACCTTATTACCAACCCAGTTGTATATTGACCACTAAACAACTAGAATGGGTAAAAATTGTTCTGCATTGGATGTAGGTCTCCGAGCTCATTCCAAAAAGGTGTTGTAGGCAAAAATCGGACAACCAGATCAAAAGTTATGGCTGTTACAGTTTATGTGTCAAGAGGAGCAAAATCCATCATTACCATTGCAACCGACTGTATAATGACTTCTAAAATGAGCTGGAATGGTTTAAAATTTTGCTCCATTGGATGTATGCCTCCGAGCAAATTCCGTAAAGGTGTTGTGGGCAATAATCAAACATACAAATCAAAAGATATGGCTGTTAGAAGTTTAGGTGTAATTTTGAGCTAAATTTCGCATTACTTCTAAAATGTTGTGGGCAACTGGCTATATATCGACAACTAAATGAACTGGAATGTGTTCGATTCAAAAGTGCGCCTCCGAAGGAAAACGAGGGTTGCGGACTATCAGTTACTATTTAGTTAGAGAATTCAGACCGCTAGCAGCGGTCGAGGCCAGACTTCGCCCGTCGCGGCAAATGCCACTCCTGCGACGGGCTTTCCTTTGATTGAAAAGAAGCGGTTACAAATGTGAAAGAACAGAAGCCGGCCGGTCGAACAGTTCGCAAGACCTGAAACTCGAGACCGGAGCTCAGACAAGCGAGCTCTTGGATTCGAGTGTGCGTATCTTGTGAACAGTGCCGCCCCCTATTTATAGGCTTGGGGGCCTGCCCGATTGGGCAGGGATAAAATAACCTCCTGCCCGGGTACAGGAGAAACGGGCAGGCGGTGACGGGATACACAAAGAAGAAAAAGAAAGAGGCCGCGCGATCTGACGGCCTGCCTTCCCGACCTGTCTTGCTTGCGGCTGAGGACACCGGGACCAAGTCAATAATGCAGACCGCGCGGTTTGGAGATTGAGGCCGCGGTCTGCCTTCTGGTCATGACTTAGCCGATCTTCAAGAGGTAACTTGGATAGCCTTCGATCTGGAGCCCCGGCCTGTTCTTCGGGGCTGGAACTTTGAGTTTCTATGGGACAACCCGCGCGGCCTTCTGGCTGAGACCGCGGATGAACTTCTTGCCTTGGCTCTTTGACGATCTTATCCCTTTGGGGGCGATCCGGAAATGACACCAGGCCGTGCGGCCTGGCCCTTCCTGAACTGAGAACCGCCGATTCCAGGACCCAGCGGCTTAGCCCAGGAGTCCGAGCGGTCTGATAATGGTTCAAACCGAGAAGCGGTTTTCCGGGCAAACATAATCCCCGCATATTTTCAAATCACAGAGGATTTCGAAAATATTAGCTTTGACCGGGAGACCGCATCCGACTTGCCTTGAATTCTATAAGAGAGCCAGAGAATTCATTCTGCGTTGCTTTTTCTGAAATCACGGGATATTACTCGCCGGTTGCGGTCAGAATTTTTAAGACCGGCAATTCTTCAGTAATGGACTTCCTGGACGCCGTGCTAGACCGCGTGGATCCCAGCGGAGACCAGAGGAGGGCGGAAGATAAGAGGCGCGAACCGTTGGAGAAGCCGGACAAGGAGAAAGAGAAGCAAGACCGGAAAGATCGGAAGAAGAGGAAGCGGGCTGAGAAGGCCGCAGCGGCTAGCCTCAAGCCAGTCGTAGATTTGTCAACTCCCAAAACTTCTGCAGAGCCCGTGGTGAACAGCTCGGGGCCTCCCCCGATGTCTCGTCGATCCCTCCCAGCGACCTCAACCAACAGACCGCTAGCTTGCCGAGCAAAGAGGTGGCCGCCACTTCTGAGAAAGTTGTTTCAGACAGCCCTTCGAAGAAGGTCGGCGAAACCGCCTCGTTTGGAGTGGAAATCACCCCATCCGGGAACCCTCACCTGCTTGTCAGGGATCTAGAGGAAGGGGCGGTTAGTTCCCCCAGGACGGGCGAACCGAATTCTCCTCTGTCCGTGGATGATTATCCCAGCCCCCTGAAAGAAGTTCACCCAGCTCTGGGTAAGAGAGAAAGGAAGAGGAAGCAGACCGGGTCCGTGACCGAGCGGATAACAAAGAAGGTCAAGAGGCTAGCCGCTAAGGAAAGGGCGGCCCTTAAGAAACCGACCGAATCCCTCCTTCAGACCAACTCGCGACTAAAGGAGGAATTGGGCCTCATGACTCCTCCACCCAAAAAGTTGAATGACCCATCGGCTACCCCTGATACGAAGCCGGGCGAACTGATTCCGGACTCGGCGAGTAGTCTATCCTTTAATGGGATTTTCAGAGATATGGATGAGCTGGTGAAGAGGGACCAGCTCCTTGACAGCCCGCCGGCCCCAGAACAAACCGCCCGAACTGCTGATAACTCAGGCCGCCCCGCCGAGACCGATCAGACCGAGGCCGAAGAGCGAGAAGCCGCTGCCCGGACCGCCTTGGAGGTTGAGCGGAAAGCGATGGAGCTTGGGGAGGTGCTGAAGGCGCAGGAGAAGGTTCCCCCGGCAATGACCGGGGAGGAGATAGTGGTGGTGAAGAAGGAAAAGGCGGACCGGGCTTTAAACAAGCCGCTGCGGTCTGATCTCTTCGCGCCAGGTACGAGCCCCGCGGATCGTAAATCTGTCCGTTTCTTCATTCCACGGCCTCTTCGAAATAAGTTATTGACCCCGCCGACGAGCTTTTTCCTATGGCGGCCTGGTCTTCTTCCGCTAGGCAGAGTAAGGAGAGATTCTTGCATGACCTACAACGGCGGTTAGACCCAAAACAGCCTAAGCGGCCTGCGCGCCTAGGCACTGATCTTTTATTTATGTCCATTGCTGTATATATTCAACCCTGCATGCTTTTATTTTTATGACCGCGCGGCCTTTTGCAGATAGCAACGATCAGACTGTGAAGCCGGCGACCTTGTGGCCAGCCTACCTCCATTGGTTCCCCTGGCATCGATCCGCGCAACAACTTCGCAGGAAGGGCCACAACTTTTCGAACATCTCGAAGGGGATCTGGCCACCCTGCGAGCCCGCTTGAAAGAGATCGAAGACCGGGAGGCCGCTACTCGGACCGCTCTGGAGGCTGAGCGAGTTGCGAGGATGAAGGCTGAAGAGGCGCTGAAGGCTCAGCTGGAGGCCGCGCGGGTAGAAGTGGAGGCCGAGAGGAGGGCCAAGGTAGCACAAGTCGTTGCTCTGACCGCCCAGCTGGAGAAAGAGAAGAGAGCGTCCGCGAAATCTGAGGGCGACTCAAAGTATTACCAGGAAAAGTTCCTGCGATTAACCAGAGAGGTCGCTGCGAGTCGGCGAAATATGAATGATGCGATGGTGGTTATTGGCCGCCCGACTGTTGGGGCGAGCTCGAATCCTCCCCCGGTTCGGGCGGCTGATCCAATGGTTGATGAGGCCGCTGCAGTCCCCCGTATGATTGCCGCTTCGCGGGTTGAAAGGGATGCCGGGCGGCTTCATAGTACAATCAACTACCTCCATTATCATACCAGCCAAATTTATTCTCTCCTGAACACCACAAGTGACCAGGTCGCACGACTTCATAGAGAGGATGCCTCCCCAGAGCGCCGTCAGCCGTGACCAATATTTGAATATAACTTGTATTATGAATGTGGCTTGTTGATCTGGACAATGTTCTTCTCTATTCTTGTCTTTTATTTGAACAACTCGCGCGGTCTCTTGTTTTAACCGCTGTACTTTATGCCTTGTTTAAATCTTATGTTTCATTCGAACTGTTTTCCGGTCGGGCGAACTGTGATGTATGCTTATTTCTGTTTTTTCTAGATGCCTTTGCTTCTTTCATATTTCTGGTGAATCTAACCACATAGGCCATTGACCGCGCGGTCAGAATGTATAGCCGTGACATGATTTTACTATTCACAGATCATAGAAATCTATAAGTATAGGATTTGCCGAAGTCATTCCCACGATTTCCAGATGGCGCGATCCAAGAACAAGTCGCAGCGACCTGTTAAAGTTAAAGCCGTCCGAGCTGACGCGGCCTTGGCATTCCATTCGGCGGACCATCCGGAATGCCGCCTTACTCAGAACGAACTAGATGATTTCATTGCCAGACACATGGTAGGGAGCAATCTGCTCGCGCGGCTTCCTTTGCGCGACGAGCGGATTAACTCTTCCAGTCCGCACCAGATCGCCATCCCAGTTGACCACTTCGAATATGGCTTCAAGTTTCCACTGCCGCTTGAAGTCATAGCCATTTTCGACCACTACGGGGTTGTGCCCGGTCAGCTTCCGCCGAACTCGATCGCTTCAATATACAGCTTCATCTCCTATCTGCGGTTCGAGCGAACTAGATTCTCCATCGACTTGTTCAGGAAGTTCTTTTCGGTGCGGGCAGTATCCGACTCGGGGACTTCGACTTACAGAGGGCACCTCTACTTCAGCTGCCTCGGGCTGAAGGTTGTTAACCTGGCGAACAAAGTCTCCGACTGGTCGGAGCGGTTTGTAATGCTCGAAGGTAACTTCGGGCTGTTACAAACCAACCCGCAAGTCCGGGGGGAAGAAGTTTTCCAGATCCCCCAGGTCGGCAAGATCGAGGCGGACACCTTCGCGTTCCTTGAGAAGGAGCGGCTTGATATCAACCACTACATCCCGCTTTTCTCGGAGCTTGAGAATATCCTCCCCGAACATAGTAAGTTCTTCTAGACCGCCTTTATATGACCGCGCGGCCTTCTTTACTTATACTCTTGATTTTATTTTGCAGCCGCCCATATCGTTCCAGCGAACAAGCCGGTCACGCCGGCCGGCCCAGTTTTAACCCAGAGGGAGAAGAGGCAGCGGCGAAAGAGGTCGCCATCCTCGGAGGAAGAGGGCCCGACCTCTTCTGACGACTACGAAATCCTTCGTTCAAGTGGGAACCCGCCCGACCTGCAGGGCAACCCGACCGTCCTTTGGCACAGGGATGGAAGTCGGATCCGGGTATCCACCGCTCTCCCTCCCTGGGGGAGCGAAAAAATTGAACGCCATGCCCTAGCCGCCGGGGCCGCCTTGTATGGTCGAAAGACCTTAAGGAAACTGATGAGAACCCCAGAAGAAGAGCTCCCCCGGCTAGCGGCTCAAGCCGGCGCCTGGGGATTTTCGGCCAACCACTTTATGGCTTTGTCGTATAAGCGGCTAGTTTCTGCTCAGAAACATCTGGAGAGGAAATACGAGGAACAGGCCGTGGAGAACACGCGGCTTCGAGAAGAGAACGCGCGGCTTCAAGAAGTCGTGGCGGTGAGTTTTTCAAAAGACAATGCGGTCCCTTTTGTTCAGCCCGAGCGGCCTGATTCATTTTTCCTTTTTCTTGCAGAAGCAATATGAGATGACCAACCCGTCCTTCCAGGACGAGGTGCTGCCCCATGTGGCCCAAGGGATCAACAAGGCCTTGGGTCTCATGGGAGACCGGGGCGGTCTGTCCGAAGGATTCGGCGGAACCACCTTCTCCGACCTCTTCCCCGCCTTGGAGGTGCAGCTTGACGAAATCAGCCGCAGGAAGAAGGGAAAATCCAAGGTGGGCGAGGAAGCCGAAGCCGACGCGGGCAGGGAGATCGTGCTCCATCAAGGAGGCGATGGAAGTGATGAAGCCGCTGAAGAGGTCGACGCGGATGGAGATGCTGATGACTTCGATGATGAGGATAGTTTGTCCTCTGGATCTTCCGGCTCTGCAAGCAAGACCGGGCGGTCTAGCGACAGTAGTTCGTCCGGCTCCTCTTCGCTAAGTGAAGGTTATTCGCCGGAGGTCGACATCGATGGCGTAGACCCCATTTCTCCTGTCAAGAAGAAGAAGAAGAAATCGGCAGACTAGTGCCCTCGTTTTTTAACTTTAAATTTTGTAACCGCCGGTCTCTTTTTGTTGGCCGGGCGGTCAATATTTTGTAAACATATTTTGAGAAATGAAATAGAAGTTTTTACCTGTCTGATTGTCCTTCTATCATTACTTACTTGTGATTCTTTGTCTCTTTTCTTTACTCTTTATGATCTAACCGTGCGGACATCTTGGCCTGAGCACAAGTGATGATTGATTGTCTTCGACGACCCTTTGTTCAACCCGCGCGGTTATATATTTGGATCTCAGGATATTCGATCTCTAATAACAGATAGATTCATGCGACCATAATTCGGACCGCGCGGCTTCTTTAGATATTAAATACTTGCTGCTATAAGTAATGAATCACAATCTTTCACGCGGTTCGAATTCAGCTCTGGCGAATAATCCATCATGTCTAAGGATAACTTTTGCTAAGAAATAGCTTAACCTGATCGGTTAGAACACAATCCGAGCGATCACGTATTCAGATCCAGGGATATCCAATTCTGATTATTCATTCAGGGATAGATAATGCCCGGCCGGTTTAAAATTCAACCCGGATTATATAGCCAGATCCAGAAAATACTAGCTTGATAGAACGAAGAGATAGATAGATCCAATCCGATCAAAAATGTAACCCGAGCGATCATATAGTTAGCTTAAAAAATATCCGATTTTATAAAGGATGGATGAACCCGCCCGGTTCGAATGCGACCCGGGCAATCAGATAATCAGTTCTGGAATTTTGATAATAAACGGTCGGATCCGCCCGGTTAGAGTGCAACCCGGGCGATCATACGATCAGATTCAGAAACACTTTCCTTAATAGACGACGGGCATACCCGCCCGGTTTGAATATAACCCTGGTGATAACATGATCAATTTCAAAAAGATGTCTTAACTTATGTTCAGCCAGACCGCTCGGCCTGAAATACTCAGACCGCATGGTCTTAATACCACAACCCCTTGTTGGGGTAGACGAACACCTGCACCTGTTCAACCAGACCGATCGGCCTGAAAAACTCAGACCGTCCGGTCTTAATATCACAACCCCTTTATTGGGGTAGACGAACACCTGCACCTGTTCTAACAATATTTTCCTTGAGTGGTCCATATAAAAATCATCAGAAGTGAATGCCTCCCTGTAGGGAAGAAGAATAATCCTACAGGCTCAAATGACCAAGTGGGCAGGTGGGCCTCGGCGGCGAACATTGCTTTCCTCAAGTGGTCATAAGAGCTGTAGGAAAAAAGAAAAAATATGTACAGACTCAGATGACCAAGTGGGCAGGTGGGCCTCGGCGGCGAACATTGCTTTCCTCAAGTGGTCATAAGAGCTGTAAACGACTCATCCGCTCTCTTGCCTAGGGTTACAAGCCGAGTTGATCAATTGGGCAGGTGGGCCTCGGCGGCGAACATTGCTTTCCTCAGAGAGATCAACTCAGTTGTGGGCCCAACTAGGTACCGTTTCGAGAGTACCTAAGAGTATTCGATGGTCACAGACTATGATGATCAGTTGGGCAGGTGGGCCTCGGCGGCGAACATTGCTTTCCTCAGAAAGATCATCAAAGCTGTAACTATATCCCTTCGGGGCATGATAGAGCTGACAATCACCTAGACCTCCCTTGATGCAGGGGTGTGTCAGATATCGGCCGGGATCCAAAGTTCTGAAGACCACCGCAGCGGAATTGGCAAGCTACCACTACATGTGTGCGAAAACTCCCCGCATCACACGATCTTGGTGGGTTTTACGCTATGACTACAATCCGAGGGGGTTCGAGCAGAATTTGGCGATATCTCAGAGGTTCGGGGAGTGAGATATGTGTGTTTGTATTTATGATGCAGAGAACCATCAGACAAGAAGAAATGTCAGTATAGGGCTTTTCATTCAATACCAAAAGAGATGTAAAGAATAAAAGAAATAGTTTCAAGGATAGAATCGTTTGAGATCGTCACCGCTCCACGTGCGTGGGATGTCTTCTCCTTCGCTGGTTTGGAGACGGTAGGCCCCATTCTTAGATACTTCTTTGATGATGAAAGGTCCTGCCCAATTAGGATCCAGCTTTCCAACATTACCAGACCTTGCTGCGGCATCCACCTTTTTTAACACCAAATCCCCGACTACAAACTGCTTCACTCTGACATTCTTATCAAAATATTTTGCCATTCTCCTTTTAACTTCTTCCTGCCTGATTGTTGCTTCATCCTGAAGTTCCTCGATTAGATCTAGATTATGCATGAGGGCCTCACCATTTTCATCTATCCAGGATTCTCCTCCTTCTTTGGCGTAAATAACCCTCGGAGTGACCACCTCGAATTCCACAGGGACAACAGCTTCCGAGCCATGAGATAATTTGAAAGGTGTCTCCCCGGTAGCTGAGGACGGAGTAGTACGAAGGGTCCACAGGATGGAAGGAAGTTGGTCCGCCCAATTCCCTTTCTGGTTCAAGACTCTTTTCATCAAAAGCTGCCGAATTTGCCTGTTTGCCGCCTCCACTTGACCATTGGTCCTTGGATGGTGTACTGAGGCAAACCGAAGATCAATTCCTATCTGATCACAGAAGCTTATCATCTCCGGATTGTTGAATTGTGGGCCATTATCGGTGACGATTGCCAACGGAATTCCATGTCGGCAGATAATTTCTCCCCAGACGAAGTTTCTGACAATTTGGGTGGTAGTTCTTGCTAATGCTTTTGCTTCGATCCACTTACTGAAATAATCGATCATTACCAGGATAAAGCGACGTTGTCCGCTGGCCATTGGGAAAGGCCCCATAAGATCCATTCCCCATATTGCAAAAGGCCATGGCGCAGTTATTGACCTGAGTGACTGAGCAGGCAAATGTTGAAGAGGAGCGAACTTTTGGCACTGGACACATCGCTTGGCGAATGCTTCAGCATCCTTTCTCATGGTTGGCCAGAAGTATCCTTGCCGCAGGATCCTTTTTTCTAAGGTTTTCGCCCCTGAATGGCTACCACACTCCCCAGAATGAACTTCCTGAAGTATGACCGGGATCTCCTCTTCTGAAACGCACCGTGCCGAGGGAGAAATCAAAGTTTTTCGGTACAAGACTCCTGCTATCAAGTAGTAGTAAGCCGCCTTTCTTCTGAACCTATTTTTGTCCTTGATTGATGGATGATATTCTCCTTTTGTCAGAAACAATTCGTAGGGGTCTTTCCAGGAAGGATGCTGATCGATCTGCATGAGCTCTTCTTCCTCTGTCTCCTCTGTTGCCGGATGAAAAAGTTCTGAGTTACTCCCCCTGATGGAAGACCAAATTTTGACAACTCGTCTGCCTCTTCATTCTGCGTTCTCGGAATGTGCTCGATGATGAAGGATTTGAATCTCCCGATTTCTTTCTTAGCTAGGAATAGGTATTTTCTCAACATCGGTTCTCTTGTCTCGTAGTTCCCCAGAACCTGCGAGGCCATTACAAGAGAATCAGTTTTCACATGAACATGTTCTATCCCAAGCTCCTTTGCGAGTCTCAGGCCGGCCAAGAGTGCTTCGTATTCGGCCTGGTTATTTGTAACTGAAAAGAAGAATCTAATAGCCTGTTCCAGCCTGATGCCGTTTGGACTGATCAAAACCACTCCGGCTCCCACGGAGTTCCTGCCAGAAGCCCCATCCACATAAATGATCCAAGCCAAAGGAGATTGCACTACCTGCTCTGGATTAGACTCCATCGTGTCTACCAAGAAATCTGCCAATACTTGTGCCTTTATTGCCGTTCTGGGAGTGTACAGTATTTCGAACTCGCTTAGCTCGATTGCCCATTTGGCCAACCTTCCTGAATGTTCCGGCTTCTCCAGGATATTCCTCAGTGGATGATCTGAAACCACCTGAATAGGATGGCTTGAAAATAGGGGCGGAGCCTTCGTGATGACATGACTAAAGCCAAGGCTAATTTCTCCAGGATTGAATATCTAGTTTCCGCATCTTTAAGGATATGGCTGACATAATATATCGGAAACTGCTTCTTTTTCTCTTCCCGAACCAGGACAGAGCTTATCGCATCAGGGCCCACCCCCAAGTACAAGAATAGTGTTTCTCCTTCGCGAGGGCTTTGAAGAAGGGGGGTTGAAGTTAATTGCTTTTTCAATTGTTCGAAAGCATTATTGCATTCCTCGTTCCATTCAAACTTAGATCCTCCCCTAAGTGTTTTGAAGAACGGAGCGCTTTTATCTCCCGATTTGGAAATGAATCGGCTCAATCCTGCCAACCTTCCACCAAGTTGCTGTACCTCTTTCGGATTACGAGGAGGGGTCATGTCTAGGATGGCCTTTACTTTATCTGGGTTCGGTGCGAGACCATCAGGAGTGAGAAGATGTCCAAGAAATTTCCCCTTGTTCGCCCCGAACACGCATTTCGAGGGGTTTAATTTTAATTTGAACCTCCGTAGAGTAGCGAACGTCTCTACGAGGTCTTCCAGATGGATTAAAAAAGTTTTACTTTTTAGAAGGAGATCATCAACATATACTTCCAGATTTCTCCCTTTTTGTTTTTCAAAAACTGTGTCCATCATCCTCTGATATGTTGCCCCCGCATTTTTGAGGCCGAAAGGCATGACGAGATAACAATAACATCCATCATTGGTAATGAAGGATGTATGCGGGATATCAGGCTTATGCATCTTAATCTGGTGATAACCAGAAAATGCATCTAAGAAACTCATAAAACTATATCCCACCGCGGAATCTACCAAAACATCTATCCGAGGCAAGGGATAACAATCCTTGGGGCATGCTTTATTGAGTTTAGTGAAATCAACACACATACGCCATTTCCCCCCAGACTTTTTCACCATCACTACATTCGACATCCAGGTGGGGTACTGGATTTCAGAAATGAAATTGGCCTTAAGAAGCTTTGCAACTTCTTCTTTGATAGGCACCGCCAGCTTAGTTGCTACCTCCCTCTTCTTCTGTTGGATTGGCTTGAACTCCGGAGAAACGTTGAGGTGATGGCACGCGACATCTGGATCTATTCCAGGCATGTCTTCCGCCGACCAAGCGAAGATGTCCAAGTTATTCAGCAGGCAGGAGGTTAACTGGAGCTTTTCCTCTCCCGATAGCTCGGCGTTGATGATCAGCTTCTTCCCTTCCCCTTCAACAATGGGGATCTCTTGGGTCTCCTGGGCAGGTTCCAGGTAAGTCCCTTTCCGTTCCGCGCTTTCCTCAGCTTCTTCAGGGAGTTCGGACACCTCTTGGATGTCATTCTGGGCCTTGTGAAGTGGTGCCTCGGTGATCACATTAACTGTCTTCACATAACATTCGCGTGCCACCTTTGGATCGCTCCGGATCCGATACTGACGCCCCTCAGCAGCGAATTTCAAGGCCAAATGGAAAGTAGACACTACCGCTCTGTAAGCATTCAGGATTGGCCTTCCGAAAATTGCGCAGTAGCTACTTGGGGCTTCCACCACTACGAAGTTTACCAACTTCGTTATGCCCCCCAGCGATACCAGAAGCTTCACGCACCCCTCCACTTCCTTCTTTTCTCCTGAGAAGCCATAGAGGGGGCCTTCCGTGGAGAGTAAGGCCTTTCCAGTCTTGAGGGCCTCAAACGTTTGGCGAAAGATGAGATTAACCGAGCTGCCGGTATCGATCAAAATTTTGTGCACTGCGTAATTCTCAATAACCGCCTTTATCACCACCGCGTCATCGAACGGATTCGCATTTGGGGAGAGATCTTCCTGGCCAAACGTAACAACCATCCTTTCCGGGGCAGAAGTGGAGGCAACTGCCACTTCTTGCTTTGTAACTCTCCCGATGCTAGATTTTCGGGAGGATTCTATCCCTGCCCCACCATGGATGCAATAGATGTTGCCGAGAGAGCCAACATCATTCACCTCTATGCATTCGGCTGCGGGATGTATATCCCCATAACCACCGGCCTCCTCTACATCAGCACACTCCCATGTTACTTCGACTGCCTCCTTCTTCTTCTCAGCTCGCGGGTTCAACCGGAGTTTCTTGCCGAATCAACCCCCGAAGCTTTCCCTCTTTCAGGAGTTTTTCTATCAACCACCGGAGGGCCCGGCAATCCTCAGTCTGATGCCCCTCTTCTTTATGATATTCACAATAAAGGTTTGGGTTCCGATTGCGAACTTCTGATTTCAAAGGAGGGGGCCTTTTAAAGTCAGGCCTCTTCTGAAGAATCTGCACGACCTCATTCATGGTGACGTTGAGTGGGGTGAATGAATCTTGTGATTCATCATATCGGATGGATGGGATAGGTGGAGATGGTTGTGCGATGTATTGTGGCAGATAAATTTGTTTGCCAGACTAATCATTTCTTGATATGTCTTTGGTTCCCTGATTTGGGCTTCAAACTTCAGCGGCCCTTCCCTAAGGCCATGCATTAGTGCGACCCTATATAACTCCGGATCGACGTTTTGTACTCCATTATTTCCCTTTGGAAACGATCGACGAAACGGGCCCACGTTTCGTTTTCTTGCTGTCGTATCTCGAATAGGGCTGCCGGACCATTCTTCCTCTTCTTAGAGGTAGAGAATCGAAGCAGAAATTCTCTACGCAACTCCGCAAAGCATCTGATAGATCGAGGATGCAATCCATAGAACCATTCTCTGGCCTGCCCATCAAAGGATGTCACCAGGAGCTTGCACTTTGTTGCATCAGTGATGGTCCTCAGAGCAACAGCCGATTCAAATGCCTGGAGGTGTATTGCTGGATCGGACTCCCCACTATATGCTGACATACGTGGTTCTCGAAAGTTGTTTGGGGCCGGCTCTCCTCGGATTTCGTCGGTGAAGGGAGAACTCTCCTCGGCATCCTCGTACAGAGGGAAAGCAGGGTTATAAGGGATCTCGGCTGCGGTCATTGGCGGACAGGCCGCATGATAGGAGCGGGCAGGTGCTCCAGCCGGATATGATTGGAAGGCGGCGACCTCAGGCGGATAGGGAAAATGAGCGGCCTGAGAGGTCGCCCCTTGAAAGTCAAGGACCCGAGCTGGCATACATCGCGCGGCCTCTTGGTAGAAATTCGGCCGGGCCGCGGAACCTTCTTGTGGTGGTCGGGAATGAGCGACTTGCGCGAACGGGTATGGAGGTGGAGGAGGTAAAACAGGAGTGACCGCCTGGTGAGCCGCGGCCTGCTGAGGGGCTAACCGCTCGGTTAGTAGAGTTAGGGCCTGAGTGATCGCGTCCAGACGCTGATCAGTCGCCTGCCGAGCCTGGTCGGCCTCTCTCTTTGTCTGCTCCAGAGCTTCCCACAAAGAGTCTTCACTGTGGTCGGATCGGTCTCTTGGAGGGAGCTGGCGGTCTGACATTCTGAACCAAGGATTTCGCTGACAGTCTGCGATCTGAAGGTCGCGTGTTTCTGTTCGATTCAAAAGTGCGCCTCCGAAGGAAAACGAGGGTTGCGGACTATCAGTTACTATTTAGTTAGAGAATTCAGACCGCTAGCAGCGGTCGAGGCCAGACTTCGCCCGTCGCGGCAAATGCCACTCCTGCGACGGGCTTTCCTTTGATTGAAAAGAAGCGGTTACAAATGTGAAAGAACAGAAGCCGGCCGGTCGAACAGTTCGCAAGACCTGAAACTCGAGACCGGAGCTCAGACAAGCGAGCTCTTGGATTCGAGTGTGCGTATCTTGTGAACAGTGCCGCCCCCTATTTATAGGCTTGGGGGCCTGCCCGATTGGGCAGGGATAAAATAACCTCCTGCCCGGGTACAGGAGAAACGGGCAGGCGGTGACGGGATACACAAAGAAGAAAAAGAAAGAGGCCGCGCGATCTGACGGCCTGCCTTCCCGACCTGTCTTGCTTGCGGCTGAGGACACCGGGACCAAGTCAATAATGCAGACCGCGCGGTTTGGAGATTGAGGCCGCGGTCTGCCTTCTGGTCATGACTTAGCCGATCTTCAAGAGGTAACTTGGATAGCCTTCGATCTGGAGCCCGGCCTGTTCTTCGGGGCTGGAACTTCGAGTTTCTATGGGACAACCCGCGCGGCCTTCTGGCTGAGACCGCGGATGAACTTCTTGCCTTGGCTCTTTGACGATCTTATCCCTTTGGGGGCGATCCGGAAATGACACCAGGCCGCCCGGCCTGGCCCTTCCTGAACTGAGAACCGCCGATTCCAGGACCCAGCGGCTTAGCCCGGGAGTCCGAGCGGTCTGATAATGGTTCAAACGAGAAGCGGTTTTCCGGGCAAACAGAATGGGTAAAACTTGCGCTCCAATGAATGTAGTGCTCCGAGCTCATTCCGAAAAGGTGTTGTGGTATGAAATCAGACAACCGGATCAAAAGTTATTGTTATTCAAAGTTTAAGTGTCATTTGGAGCTAAATCTCTGACTTTCGCTACAAACCGCATCTAAAATTATTTCATTTTGAACTTTATATGTCATTTGGACCTAAATCTTATATTACTAGTAGAATCCACTGTATATTGACCTCTAAACGAGCTTGAATAGGTTAAAATTGTTCTCCATTAGATTTAAGGCTCCTATCTCATTCTGAAAAGGTGTTCTTTGGAGCTAAATTTCGCATTACCGCTGCAACCGGCTATATATCGACAACTAAATAAACTGGAATGGGTAAATCTTGTGCTCCAATGAACGTAGTGCTCCGAGCTTATTCCGAAAATATGTGTGGGGGTAAAATCAGACAACCAGATCAAAAGTTATTGATGTTTAAAGTTTGAGTGTCATTTGAAGCTAAATCTCACTTTCGCTACAAACCACATCTAATATTCTTTAATTTGAAATTATGTGTCATTTGAAGCAAATTCTCGCATTACCAGTAGAACCCACTGTATATTGCCCTCTAAACGAGCTTGAATGAGTTAAAATTATTCTCCATTGGATTTAGCGCTCCTATCTCATTCTGAAAAGGTGTCCTTTGGAGCTAAATTTTGCATTACTGCTGCAACCGGCTATATATCGACAACTAAATGAACTTGAATGGGTAAAACATGTGCTCCAATGAATGTAGTGCTCCGAGCTCATTCTGAAAATGTGTTGTGGGGTAAAATCAGACAACCGGATCAAAAGTTATTGTTGTTCAAAGTTTAAGTGTTATTTGGAGCAAAATCTCTCACTTTCGCAACAAACCGCATCTAAAATTATTTCATTTTGAAATTTATGTGTCATTTGGACCGAAATCTTATATTACTAGTAAAACCCACTGTATATCGAACTCTAAACGAGCTTGAATGAGTTAAATTGTTTTCCATTGGATTTAAGGCTCCTATCTCATTCTGAAAAGGTGTCCTTTGGAGCTAAATTTCGCATTACCGCTGCAACCGGCTATATATCGACAACTAAATTAACTGGAATGGGTAAATCTTGTACTCCAATGAATGTAGTGCTCCGAGCTTATTCCGAAAAGGTGTTGTGGGGGTAAAATCAGACAACCAGATCAAAGTTATTGTTGTTTAAAGTTTGAGTGTCATTTGGAGCTAAATCTCTCATTTTCGCTACAAACCGCATCTAAAATTCTTTCATTTTGAAATTTATGTGTCATTTGGAGCAAAATCTCGCATTACCAGTAGAACCCACTGTATATCGACCTCTAAACGAGCTTGAATGGGTTAAATTTGTTCTCCATTGGATTTAGGGCTCCTATCTCATTCTGAAAAGGTGTCCTTTGGAGCTAAATTTCGCATTACCGTTGCAACCGGCTATATATCGACAACTAAATGAACTGGAATGGTTAGATATTGTGCTCCAATGAACATAGTGCTCCAAGCTTATTCCTAAATGGTGTTGTGGGGTAAAGTCAGACAAACAGATCAAAAGTTATTGCTGTTTAAAGTTTGAGTGTCATTTAGAGATAAATCTCTCACTTTCGCTACAAACCGCTTCTAAAATTGTTTCATTTTGAAATTTATGTGTCACTTGGAGCAAAATCTCGCATTACCAGTAGAACCACTGTATATCGACCTCCAAATGAGCTTGAATGAGTTAAAATTGTTCTCCATTGGATTTAGGGCTCCAATCTCATTCTGAAAAGGTGTCCTTTGGAGCTAAATTCGCATTACCGCTGCAACCGGCAATATATCTATAACTAAATGAACTGGACTGAGTAAAACTTGTGCTCCAATGAATGTAGTGCTCCGAGCTCATTCCGAAAAGGAGTTGTGGGGTAAAATCAGATAACCGAATCAATAGTTATTGTTGTTTAAAGTTTAAGTGTCATTTGGAGAAAAATCTCTCACTTTCGCTACAAACCCATCTAAAATTTTTCCATTTAAAATTATGTGTCATTTGGAGCAAATCTCGCATTACTAGTAGAACCCACTGTATATCGACCTCTAAACGAGGTTGAATGAGTTAAAATTGTTCCCCATTGGATTTAGTGCTGCTATCTCATTCTGAAAAGGTGTCCTTTGGAGCTAAATTTCGCATTACCGCTGCAACCCGCTATATATCAACAACTAAATGAACTTGAATGGGTTAAACTTGTGCTCCAATGAATGTAGTGCTCCGAGCTCATTCCGAAAAGGTGTTGTGGGGTAAAATCAGACAACTGGATCAAAAGTTATTGCTGTTCAAAGTTTAAGTGTCATTTGGAGCAAAATCTCTCACTTTCGCTACAAACCGCATCTAAAATTCTTTTATTTTGAAATTTATGTGTCATTTGGACCTAAATCTTACATTACTAGTAGAACCCACTGTATATCGACCTCTAAAAGAGCTTGAATGGGTTAAAATTGTTCTCCATTGGATTTAGGCTCCTATCTCATTCTGAAAAGGTGTCCTTCGGAGCTAAATTTCGCATTACCGCTGCAACCGGCTATATATCGACAACTAAATGAACTGGAATGGGTAAATCTTGTGCTCCAATGAACGTAGTGCTCCGAGCTTATTCCGAAAAGGTGTGGTGGGGTAAAATCAGACAACCAGATCAAAAGTTATTGCTGTTTAAAGTTTAGTGTCATTTGGAGCTAAATCTCTCACTTTCGCTACAAACCGCATCTAAAATTCTTTCATTTTGAAATTTGTGTCATTTGGAGCAAAATCTCGCATTACCAGTAGAACCCACTGTATATCGACCTCTAAACGAGCTTGAATGGGTTAAATTTGTTCTCCATTGGATTTAGGGCTCCTATCTCATTCTGAAAAGGTGTCCTTTGGAGCAAATTTCGCATTACCACTGCAACCGGCTATATATCGACAACTAAATGAACTGGAATGGGTAAATCTTGTGCTCCAATGAACATAGTGCTCCAAGCTTATTCCTAAATGGTGTTGTGGTGTAAAGTCAGACAACCAGATCAAAAGTTATTGCTGTTCAAGTTTGAGTGTCATTTGGAGCTAAATCTCTCACTTTCGCTACAAACTGCTTCTAAAATTCTTTCATTTTGAAATTTATGTGTCATTTGGAGCAAAATCTCGCATTACCATAGAACCCACTGTATATCGACCTCTAAATGAGCTTGAATGGGTAAAATTGTTCTCTATTGGATTTAGGGCTCCTATCTCATTCTGAAAAAGGTGTCCTTTGGAGCTAAATTTCGCATTACCGCTGCAACCGGCAATATATCGACAACTAAATGAACTGGACTGGGTAAACTTGTGCTCCAATGAATGTAGTGCTCCGAGCTTATTCCGAAAAGGTGTTGTGGGGTAAAATCAGACAAACGAATCAATAGTTATTGCTGTTTAAAGTTTAAGTGTCATTTGGAGCTAAATCTCTCACTTTCGCTACAAACCTTATCTAAAATTCTTTATTTTAAAATTATATGTCATTTGGAACAAAATCTCGCATTACCAGTAGAACCCACTGTATATCGACCTCTAAACGAGCTTGAATGGGTTAAAATTGTTCTCCATTGGATTTAGGGCTCCTATCTCATTCTGAAAAGGTGTCCTTTGGAGCTAAATTTTGCATTACCGCTGCAACCGACAATATATCGACAACTAAATGAACTGTACTGGGTAAAACTTGTGCTCCAATGAATGTAGTGCTCCGAGCTCATTCGAAAAAGTGTTGTGGGGTAAAATCAGACAACCGGATCAAAAGTTATTGCTGTTTAAAGTTTAAGTGTCATTTGGAGCTAAATCACTCACTTTCGCTACAAACCGCATCTAAAATTCTTTCATTTTGAAATTTATGTGTCATTGGAGCAAAATCTCGCATTACCTGTAGAACCCACGATATATCGATCTCTAAATGAGCTTGAATGAGTTAAAATTGTTCTCCATTGGATTTAGGGCTCCTATCTCATTATGAAAAGGTGAAAATCTGACAACTGGATCAAAAGTTACGGATGTTGAAATTTAGGTCTCTTTCGAGCTAAATACCTTATTACCAACCCAGTTGTATATTGACCACTAAACAAACTAGAATGGGTAAAAATTGTTCTGCATTGGATGTAGGTCTCCGAGCTCATTCCAAAAAGGTGTTGTAGGCAAAAATCGGACAACCAGATCAAAAGTTATGGCTGTTACAGTTTATGTGTCAAGAGGAGCAAAATCCATCATTACCATTGCAACCGACTGTATAATGACTTCTAAAATGAGCTGGAATGGTTTAAAATTGTGCTCCATTGGATGTATGCCTCCGAGCAAATTCCGTAAAGGTGTGTGGGCAATAATCAAACATACAAATCAAAAGATATGGCTGTTAGAAGTTTAGGTGTAATTTTGAGCTAAATTTCGCATTACTCTAAAATGTTGTGGGCAACTGGCTATATATCGACAACTAAATGAACTGGAATGGGTAAAACTTGCGCTCCAATGAATGTAGTGCTCCGAGCTCATTCCGAAAAGGTGTTGTGGTATGAAATCAGACAACCGGATCAAAAGTTATTGTTGTTCAAAGTTTAAGTGTCATTTGGAGCTAAATCTCTCACTTTCGCTACAAACCGCATCTAAAATTCTTTCATTTTGAAATTATATGTCATTTGGACCTAAATCTTATATTACTAGTAGAATCCACTGTATATTGACCTCTAAACGAGCTTGAATAGGTTAAAATTGTTCTCCATTGGATTTAAGGCTCCTATCTCATTCTGAAAAGGTGTTCTTTGGAGCTAAATTTCGCATTACCGCTGCAACCGGCTATATATCGACAACTAAATAAACTGGAATGGGTAAATCTTGTGCTCCAATGAACGTAGTGCTCCGAGCTTATTCCGAAAAGGTGTTGTGGGGTAAAATCAGACAACCAGATCAAAAGTTATTGATGTTTAAAGTTTGAGTGTCATTTGAAGCTAAATCTCACTTTCGCTACAAACCACATCTAAATTCTTTAATTTTGAAATTTATGTGTCATTTGAAGCAAATTCTCGCATTACCAGTAGAACCCACTGTATATCGACCTCTAAATGAGCTTGAATGAGTTAAAATTGTTCTCCATTGGATTTAGGGCTCCTATCTCATTCTGAAAAGGTGTCCTTTGGAGCTAAATTTCGCATTACCGCTGCAACCGACAATATATCGACAATTAAATGAACTGGACTGGGTAAAACTTGTGCTCCTATGAATGTAGTGCTCCGAGCTCATTCCGAAAAGGTGTTGTGGGGTAAAATCAGACAACCGAATAAAAGTTATTGCTGTTTAAAGTTTAAGTGTCATTTGGAGCTAAATCTCTCACTTTCGCTACAAACCCATCTAAAATTATTTCATTTTAAAATTTATGTGTCATTTGGAGAAAAATCTCGCATTACCAGTAGAACCCACTGTATATCGACCTCTAAACGAGCTTGAATGAGTTAAAATTGTTCTCCATTGAATTTAGGGCTCCTATCTCATTCTGAAAAGGTGTGCTTTGGAGCTAAATTTCGCATTACCGCTGCAACCGGCTTTATATCGACAACTAAATGAACTGGAATAGGTAAATCTTGTGCTCCAATGAACGTAGTGCTCCGAGCTTATTCGAAAGGTGTTGTGGGGTAAAATCAGACAACCAGATCAAAAGTTATTGCTGTTTAAAGTTTGAGTGTCATTTGGAGCTAAATCTCTCACTTTCGCTACAAACCGCTTCTAAAATTCTTTCATTTTGAAATTTATGTGTCATTTGGAGCAAAATCTCGCATTGCCAATAGAACCCACTGTATATCGACCTCTAAATGAGCTTGAATGAGTTAAAATTGTTCTCCATTGGATTTAGGGCTCCTATCTCATTCTGAAAAGGTGTCCTTTGGAGCTAAATTTCGCATTACCGCTGCAACCGGCAATATATCGACAACTAAATGAACTGGACTGGGTAAAACTTGTGCTCCAATGAATGTAGTGTTCCGAGCTCATTCTGAAAAGGTGTTGTGGGGTAAAATCAGATAACCGAATCAATAGTTATTGCTGTTTAAAGTTTAAGTGTCATTTGGAGCTAAATCTCTCACTTTCGCTATAAACCTCATCTAAAATTCTTTTATTTTAAATTTATGTGTTCTTTGGAGCAAAATCTCGCATTACTAGTAGAACCCACTGTATATCGACCCTCTAAACGAGCTTGAATGGGTTTAAAATTGTTCTCCATTGGATTTAGGGCTCCTATCTCATTCTGAAAAGGTGTCCTTTGGAGCAAAATTTCGCATTACCGCTGCAACCGACAATATATCGACAACTAAATGAACTGTACTGGGTAAAACTTGTGCTCCAATGAATGTAGTGCTCCGAGCTAATTCCGAAAAAGTGTTGTGCGGGTAAAATCAGACAACCAGATCAAAAGTTATTGTTGTTTAAAGTTTAAGTGTCATTTGGAGCTAAATCTCTCACTTCGCTACAAACCGCATCTAAAATTTTTTCATTTTGAAATTTATGTCATTTGGAGCAAAATCTCGCATTACCTGTAGAACCCCTGTATATCGATCTCTAAATGAGCTTGAAGGGTTTTAAAATTGTTCTCCATTGGATTTAGGGCTCCTATCTCATTATGAAAAGGTGAAAATTTGACAACCGGATCAAAAGTTACGGATGTTTGAAGTTTAGGTCTCCTGTCAAGCTAAATACCTTATTATCAACCCGGTTGTATATTGACTCTAAACAAACTAGAATGGGTAAAAATTGTTCTGCATGGATGAGGTCTCCGAGCTCATTCCAAAAATGTGTTGTACGCAAAAATCAGACAACCAGATCAAAAGTTATGGCTGTTACAGTTTATGTGTCAAGAGGAGCAAAATCCATCATTATCATTGCAACCGACGTATATTGACTTCTAAAATGAGCTGGAATGGTTAAAATTGTGCTCTATTGATGTATGCCTCCAAGCATATTCCGTAAAGGTGTTGTGGGGAACAATCAAAACATTACAAATCAAAAGTTATGGCTGTTAGAAGTTTAGGTGAAATTTGGAGCTAAAATTTCGCATTACCGCTGCAACTGGCTATATATCGACAACTAAATGAACTGGAATGGGTAAAACTTGCGCTCCAATGAATGTAGTGCTCAGAGCTCATCTGAAAAGGTGTTGTGGGGTAAAATCAGACAACCAGATCAAAAGTTATTGCTGTTTCAAAGTTTGTCATTTGGAGCTAAATCTCTCACTTTCGCTACAAACCGCATCTAAAATTCTTTCATTTGAACTTTATGTGTCATTTGGACCTAAATCTTACATTACTAGTAGAATCTGTATATTGACCTCTAAACGAGCTTGAATAGGTTAAAATGGTTCTCCATTGGATTTAAGGTTCCTATCTCATTCTGAAAATGTGTTCTTGGAGCTAAATTTCGCATTACCGCTGCAAACCGGCTATATATCGACAACTAAATGAACTGGAATGGGTAAATCTTGTGCTCCAATGAAAGTAGTGCTCCGAGATTATTCCGAAAAGGTGTTGTGGGGGTAAAATCAGAAAACCAGATCAAAAGTTATTGATGTTTAAAGTTTGAGTGTCATTGGAGCTAAATCTCTCACTTTCGCTACAAACCACATCTAAAATTCTTTTATTTTGAAATTATGTATCATTTGGAGCAAAATCTCGCTATTACCAGTAGAACCCACTGTATATCGACCTCTAAACGAGCTTGAATTGGTTAAAATTGTTCTCCATTGGATTTATGGCTCCTATCTCATTCTGAAAAGGTGTCCTTTGGAGCTAAATTTCGCATTACCGATGCAACCGGTTATATATCGAAAACTAAATAAACTGGAATGGGTAAAATTGTGCGCCACAAGAACATAATGCTCCGAGCTTATTCCGAAATGGTGTTGGGGGGTAAAGTCAGACAACCAGATCAAAAGTTATTGCTGTTTAAAGTTTGAGTGTCATTGGAGCTAAATCTCTCACTTTCTCTACAAACCGCATCTAAAATTCGTTCATTTAGAAATTTGTGTCATTTGGAGCAAAATCTCGCATTACCAGTAGAAACCCACTGTATATCGACCTCTAAATGAGCATGAATGGGTTTAAAATTGTTCTCCATTGGATTTAGGGCTCCTATCTCATTCTGAAAAGGTGTCCTTGGAGCTAAACTTCGCATTACCGCTGCAACCGGAAATATATCGAGAACTAAATGAAATGCACTGGGTAAAACTTGTGCTCCAATGAATGTATGGTCCGAGCTCATTCTGAAAAGGTGTTGTGGGGGTAAAATCAGACAACCGAATCAATAGTTATTGCTGTTTAAAGTTTAAGTGTCATTTGAAGCAAAATCTCTCACTTTTCAAACCCATCTGAATTCTTTCATTTTAAAATTTATGTGTCATTTGGAGAAAAATCTCGCATTACCAGTAGAACCCACGTATATTGACTTCTAAACGAGCTTGAATGGGTTAAAATTGTTCTCCATTGGATTTAGGGCTCCTATCTCATTCTGAAAAGGTGTCCTTTGGAGCTAAATTTCGTATTACCGCTGCAACCGGCTATATATCGACAACTAAATGAACTTGAATGTGTAAAACATGTGCTCCAATGAATGTAGTGCTCGAGCTCATTCCGAAAAGGTGTTGTGGGGTAAAATCAGACAAACTGGATCAAAAGTTATTGCTGTTCAAAGTTTAAGTGTCATTTGGAGCAAAATCTCTCACTTTCGCTACAAACCGCATCTAAAATTCTTCATTTTGAAATTTATGTGTCATTTGGACCTAAATCTTACATTACTAGTAGAACCCCACTGTATATCGTCCTCTAAACGAGCTTGAATGGGTTTAAAATTGTTCTCCATTGGATTCAAGGCTCCTATCTCATTCTGAAAAGGTGTCCTTTGAAGCAAAATTTCGCATTACCGCTGCAACCGGCTATATATCGACAACTAAATGAACTGGAATGGGTAAATCTTGTGCTCCAATGAACGTAGTCCTCCGAGCTTTTTCCGAAAAGGGTGGTGTGGGGTAAAATCAGACAACCAGATCAAAAGTTATTACTGTTTAAAGTTTGAATGTCATTTGGAGCTAAATCTCTCACTTTCGCTACAAACCGCATCTAAAATTCTTTCATTTTAAAATTTATGTGTCATTTGGAGCAAAATCTCGCATTACCAGTAGAACCCATTGTATATCGACCTCTAAACGAGCTTGATTGGGTTAAATTTGTTCTCCATTAGATTTAGGGCTCCAATCTCATTCTGAAAAGGTGTCCTTTGGAGCTAAATTTCGCATTCCGCTGCAACGGGCTATATATCGACAAACTAAATGAAATGGAATGGGTAAATCTTGTGCTCCAATGAACATAGTGCTCCAAGCTTATTCCGAAATGGTGTTGTGGGGTAAAGTCAGACAACCAGATCAAAAGTTTTTGCTGTTAAAGTTTGAGTGTCATTTGGAGCTAAATCTCTCACTTACGCTACAAACCGCTTCTAAAATTTTTCATTTGAAATTTATGTGTCATTTGGAGCAAAATCTCGCATTACCAGTAGAACCCACTGTATATCGACCTCTAAACGAGCTTGAATGGGTTATATTGTTCTCCATTGGATTTAGGGCTCTATCTGATTCTGAAAATGTGTCCTTTGGAGCTAAATTTCGCATTACCGCTGCAACCGGCAATATATCGACAACTAAATGAACTGGACTGGGTAAAACTTGTGCTCCAATGAATGTAGTGCTCCGAGCTCATTCGAAAAGGTGTTGTGGGGTAAATCAGACAACCTGATCAAAAGTATTGTTGTTTAAAGTTTAAGTGTCATTT
>JAWHQI010002220.1:0-42001 GCA_033032865.1 Dactylorhiza incarnata
AATAAAAGCCCTCTAATTCACAACCAAACAAGGGAATAAAAGAGGGAAAAACCGTAGATGCAAATCAGATTTCATATCCAGCCAACAACCCCATCCCCTAATTTCTTTATAGCAAAATAATAAGTAGTAAAGGAGGGGAAAGAATGAAAGAAAGCTTACAAAGCTAGGTCCAAGCCACCTAGCCAATCCAGCAACCAACAAGGCACAA
The DNA here is from genome assembly GCA_033032865.1 of Dactylorhiza incarnata. Taxonomy (NCBI): domain Eukaryota; kingdom Viridiplantae; phylum Streptophyta; class Magnoliopsida; order Asparagales; family Orchidaceae; genus Dactylorhiza; species Dactylorhiza incarnata. The sequence goes on from JAWHQI010002220.1 coordinate 209, forward strand.
AAGAGTGGCGGCACAAAGAGGAGAAGGCCTCAAGCTCTCTTCCCAAAGCCCCAAGGCTGTCGACCAAGAAGAAGGAGCAGAGCAGCAATAGAGGAGCAGCCAGGTTACAGCAGGCGGCAAGGAAGAGGAGTAGAGGAGCAGTACGGGATGACCAGTAGTAGATAAAACATGCCACCGCTTAAGGCATATAATATTCATAGAATATTAATCATATATTAATAATAAATCAATAGGATATCTGATAGCAAGGCTCAGCTAGCCCAAGCAGCCAGCCCAAACTAAATGGAACCAGCCAAACATAATCCACAGCCATTATCATCTTAATCCTCCTCTTAAGCTTAATTAAACCAACTTAGCTTAATCCAAGCCTTAATCATACTTAATTTCAATACGCAATTTAATCGAAAACGAAACGAGCGTCGCAAAAACATCGGAATTCAAGAAACTTCAAATTAAATTGCGACGTCGAATCAACACTGCTTTTCATTTCATCATAGGGGAATTCTTTATATTAAACTATAATAAAAAATAATTATACAAATCAGGTTCGGGTCTTACAAATATGGTGTGCGGATTGTCTCTACAAGTGCGGATAGTAAGACATAAGATCAACGAGTCATTGAGTGCACTCTCAAACTTGATTGTCCTACTAATGATAGATATATCTCAAATGAGCGGTGGCTCAACATGTGGCTCATCCGAGGGTTCACCAGGAGGGGTATAATAAAATTCGTCACAAATGTGACGAGTACTGTCACAACCCGCATTATCTCAATATTTGCATATTATCAGAGTAAGAGAAGATATGTGTCGTGATGCCACGCCGTGCAAGGGACAACAACAGACGTTAAGGCAAAGCTGACTTTTCGCTTATTTTCGTAAAAGACATTTTATGTTTGAAAAAACTTAATTTAAATATAAAACTTAAGAAACTGTCCCTCGATTTCAGTGGATCAACTAGTCCACAAGTATAAATATAAATATATATATATATACACACACACACACACACACGCAGCGGCGGAAAGATACCAAATTCTCTTCTTTTCATCATACATGAGCATGAGGACCCAACAAACATGCTAATGATATGTAAATTTCTAGATTTAGTATAAGTAAAGAAAGGGGTTTTATAAACTTTAAAGTAGAATGACATTCAGTTGAAAGAGAGGCTATGAGTCTAAGCTAGCATGCAGCTTTTATATTTCAAATATCTAACATGCGTCCTATCATAAAACATTCCTAGATAGCAAGTATGCAAAAATCCATCAAATAACAACAGAAAAGTCAGCAAGTAGTCTGACACAAGGTATGAGCGTCAACAACCCGACACGAACCCATAGAAAACAAAACACAAGTCTAACTAAGACAGACACAGCAGCTACCTCGTAACGGAGAGGGGAAATCAATCGTTGCTACAACCAAAGCCTGGAGTCACCAACTCAAGCCCTCTAACTGCTACTGTTCCGAGCCTGAGACATTCAAAAGAAAGAACGCCTCAGCAAAAGAATGCACAAGCGACAGCTAAAACAAATAGAACATATACACAATATGTATATGTAATAATGAGTAACTATAGAAGGAAACTTGCACCGTGTGCGATAAAAATCTATCTTATAATAATAGATTAGCAAAATAATAATAATAATAATAATCAAAGAGACTGATCAGCTCAAAAGGAGTGCATCATTAACACCGGACACAAAACAGTACTGAGGCGGTGACTATCTGTCCAACACAAACCATCCGACCATAATAAAATCACCGAGTGTAATGATTCACAAACTGGCACCATGGCGGTGGCTAATTCCACTAACACTCACAGTCCAACAAATCATCATAATAGGCATTGTGGTGGTGGCATCTTTCCCATTCACACCAACTGACCACCAAATTCCAAGATTTGGAAAAAGAGAAAAAAGAACAAATACAAGAGTTCCCAAATGGATAATATCCATATTTTATCATTTAGTCTAAGGATAATATTAATCTCTTAAAAGAAGTACATACTCAACTTACTGGCACCATACCAGACTCGGCATATTCACGACGACAAGCCTACACAACAATATCGTCGAGTACAACACGACGATATGGACCCACACCTGACGATATTGTTGAGACCTACATGACGATACCATCGAGAGCTATACGACGATATAAACCTACATACGACGATATCGTGGAGAGCTTCACTACGATATGAACCTACTCACGACGATATAGCCCTAAACTCAACGATATTAACCTAAACTACGGTATAGACCTAATCACGACGATAAGGATCCACACCCGACGATATCGTTGAGAGCTTCACGACGATATGATCCCACACCCGACGATATCGTCGAGAGCTTCACGACGATATGAGCCCACACCCGACGATATTGTCGAGAGCTTCACGACGATATGAGCCCACACCCGACGATATCGTCGAGAGCTTCACGACAATATGAGCCCACACCTGACGATATCGTCGAGAGCTTCACGACGATATGAACCTAAACTTCCTGTCTCAATAAAAAAACATAACACCTGACGGAAATCATACCTGAACACACAAATAACCTCCATAACAAAAATTTAGATAATTTCAGGAGGAATAAACTCGATACTAAAGTTAGGAATGAAGATAATTGCATGAAAAGCAAGAAATTTGGCAACCTGAACCTTAAGAGGATATAAATGAACGGGTTTTAGGTACAGGTCAGCCGAAAATCATGAGGGTAAATTTCTGAATTTAGTCTTAGGATTTAGGCAAAAAATTTAACTATCTATCATGAGTCCTGGCTCTTAAAGGGAAGAATTTCAGAGAGCATAGTAGTGATTTACTTGGCTAAAACTGAAAGAAATGAAGGAAAAGGAAAATAAGAATTTCAAGAGTGATTAAGCAGGGGAAGCAAACCATCACTTGCCTCAATTTCACCAGATGCCAACCTCTGAACACTCCGCGTCGAGGATCGACCAAAACGGTGGCGCGACAAGGAGAACACGAATGCGAAGAGCTCACCGAGAGTTTTCCGAAGTTATGCTCTAACGAAGAATTAGAGCACCGGAGCTCTCGAGATGGTGGCGGGACGGATCACGGAGAATTGCTCTCTTCCTCTCCCAACTCTCTGGTTTGGGACTTCTTGGAAAAGAGGCAGGCTTGGAAAGAAATCAGCTGGCCACATAAATTTGTCTAAGTAGTGGGGTCAGATTTCAAGAAACCATTTTTTATTATACTATATAATAAAAATCTGAACTTCAAGACAAGCCTCTGATTATAAAACAGAGCTTTAAATTTAATTAAATTTTCTAAGGTCAAAGAAGAAAATCTAAATTCTAGAAAGAACGAAATTTGGTCGACTTGACCCAAACGAACGAGAAAACGCACTAACGACGGCACACCGTTAACTCCTCGTTAACGTAACACCCTTACGCCCTTAATACGTCGATAAGAAGATTTAAAATTAATTATCGGAAATTCAGGGGCGTTATAAGTACCAACGTAGGCTCCAAAAATATATGGAGTGCTCTCATGCAAACGATGATGCAAATGAAGCGCAACAAACGTGACATGTTCAATAAGGGAAGGTGACGCATCATGGCGCTCACCAGGAGGTACGTATGAAAAATCATCGCAAATGCGACGATCACCTAAGTGAAACTAAAGGCATCATCAATAGGATGCGGCCCTAGAGTGTGGTGAGTGTCCGTCACAAGCAAGAACTCATCTGGTGGGTCAGCAGATGGTATGTCCCAAAACTCATGAAGAGTGCGAGTGACTAGATGGTAAACTCTCAAAACATCGGAAGTATGCTTAAGTGTTCTTAAGGAGAACCCTACATACTGGATGATACACTCAAGATCCGCTATCTGGGGCACTATCGATATCAGGGGCGGTAGTGGAAGCTCAATACTTATAAATGAGTCACTCACCTGAATCTTATCTTCACAAGGACGTGGTGGCTCAACAGGGAGGTTGCCAAAGAACCCATCAAAAGGGTGATGGTCCTCCAGATGCAAACCATCGTAAGGGGTAGTGTCCCCCAAAATGGGTGAGGTGGCTACCACAAGATCAATACTAGGCTCTCGGCTCCCAGTCATGATGTGTCTTGGGACGCCATCAGGTGAAGTGTGAGAAAAGTCTATACTCAATAATGAGCTAATAGGTATAGTGTCGAGGACAAACTCTCTAGTTGAAGGGACATTAGGTCTAAGTGAGGTTTGGAAGATGGACATACCATCACAATGTCACTGGGCCGCTCGTCCTCGCTCTCATCGCCACTCTCACTAATCACACTAGTGTCGCTCCTGCATGTATCATACGATCAGGGTCGAAGTCAACTCCAAAATCAAGTGGACACCGAGTTTCTTCAAGGGGAGATGAATCAAACTCAGGTGCCGGGTCTCTCATGTCAGTGGGAGCTCTACTCGACGCATCAGTGGCTTGACTTAAATCCTTAGGCTTTCTTTTTAAGGCATTCGTTATATCCAAATCAGCATTCAAGCGATCAAATTGCTCACGAACCCATCATTAAAATTCGGCTTCCGTCATGTCCGTTTTCGGAACACTAGGAAGACCACTACATGTGTTTTCATCTAGACGATGGCGACCTCTATATGGTTCTCGAGGGTCATCGATACGGTCATCCATAACGTAATTAGTCCGTGCTCGTGGGTGGACGTGAGCCCTACGAACATGTGGTGGTGGTCGCGCATATATATACTCGAGTTCCTCAAATAGAGGAGATTTGTAGTGACGAACCGACGATGACCTGAACGATACTCAACTCTACCATCAAAAAGTCGTGTGGAAGGATCAACATGATCCACTCGAGTGCAGGGATAAGGACGACGATAATCATCATAATAATGTGAAGACCTCTCCGAAGGCACTCTATGGGATCGAGCGTAGACGGAATGTGGTTCCTCAAATAGTGGATTAGCGTAGTGACGACCACTATGATAAGACATTGGAGGGTATAGCCTGTAGTCCCGTGTATTTTAACTAAGCCCTAACCTGGGATCTGATACCAAACTGACGCAGGACGGGCTGTGAAAATGGCGGTGCCGACACGCTAATGCAAACCAAAGTGGATGTGCGGAATGAATGCGATCAAACTCATACTAAATGATGCATGTATATTTTTTTTAAATTAATTGGAATCAAGTGCTAGCAAATATAATTATAAAAGTTAAGCAAATCTACAGAATGTAATTTTTGATTTTTAGCACTCGAACAATATCAAAGGCTTTCTCTGCGCGGGGGATTTTCCACCACAGCTTGCACGAATAATTTTTATAGGATTAAAAAGATAACAAAATAATAGCACTAGCAATCTCAAAACCCGAACAAATTTAGCTTGCTCATCTTTGTATTTAACACAAAAATGCAACACAAAAACAATAAAACTCACAAGCAACGGAGATCCGGCAATGAGAAGCGGCAACGGGCAATCATGTGCGTAGGATGTGACTTGGGCTGCTGGAAGGAAATTCCAGCACGTCGGAACTATTCTGCTGATCTTCCTGGGCAGGTTCGGGATGCAATAGATGGCTAGCAACACCTTTAGGAAGGGTGGAGGTGGAGGGGAAGCTTGCAGATGATGGCTGGAAGCACCTTTAGGAAGGGTGAAAAGGGAGGGGTGCTTGCAGATGAAGGGGAAGGAACAGGGGGCTGACTGTGAGTATGGGAGGGTGAAAACTTGCGGCTTCGATGGTGGTTCCACGACAGAGAAAGGGACGAGGAGGAAGAAGGTGTTTTCGGCTGACTGTGAGAAGGGGAGGAGATGGATTGCGATGGAATGCGCAGCAGGCTAATGCAGAACGATCGAATGGGGAAGGAGGTCCTGTTGATGCGTCGGTGATGCGGAGCATAGGCGAGGACGAGTTTGGGCCCATTCGGGGCTGATTTGGCAACTTACCATATATGGCGTGTCCGGATCGACGATCTGACTCCGTGGATGCGTTCGGATTCATGTTGCTAGTCGATTTCATATATAACATTATGTTTTATAGTTGTATTTCATGTAGTTATGACATCGGAACCGCCGGCCAATCTTAGCCGTCGATTTCGGTTGCCCTAATATTGTTTTCTTATAAATAGGATCTTTAGGGCTGCAGGAATTTTATTGCTGAATGTGTGGAGAGCTTCTTCCTTCATTCTGGTGATCCCCTCCGCGGTGCCGACTCCGTGGAACCCCTTGGTGACGACTCCTTGGGTAAGTTACTTGTATCTTTGTGTTTTCCCCGCCTTCTCCTCCTCTCCATCCCGTTGTCCAGCCAGCCACCTCCTCCTTTTCCCCTGTTTTCAGCCAGCCAAAGCCCTCCCTGCAGCCAATCAGCCAGCCGCAGCCCTTCCTGCAGCCAGCCGCAGCCCTTCCTGCAGCCAACCGCCGCCCTCCCTGCAGCCAGCCAGCCAGCCGCCGCCCTCCTCCCCTACTCCCAGCACAGCAGCCCCTCCTCTTCCCTGCTACCCTGCCGCCAGCCCTCCCTCTCCTTGCTGCCCACCGCCAGCCTGAATCCAGCATCCATCTCCCTCTCAGCAGGCCGCCGACCTTCTTCCCCCACCCTGTCCGGCTGCCCTAGCCCTCCCCACGTGGATCCACCTCCTAAACAGTCCACCCTTTCCATATCTGCCCAGATCCAGCCCCGTGCCACCCCGATCCAGCACCCTAATCCCTTCAGGTTTGCTGCCAGCACCCTTCCTTCCGTGGAACCACCTCCCAACAGCCGGCCATCACCAAATCTGTCCAGATCTGGGCATTCCAGCCCAGATCCAACCACTTCCCTCCCCAATCCAGCCCTCCTAATACCCAATCAACCTTCCCCTTACCCGATCCAGCCCACCCACCACCGGAAACCCTCTTTGAGCCCTCAAACGTTCAGATCTATTTTATTTACAGCAGCCCTATTATTTGTGTTGTGTTTTGTATTGGTAATCGGTTGTAAAACATTGCTATCGTTTGGATTATAACATGTTTGTGTGGATGTTCATTTTATTATAGTTATTTGTGCCTGGATTAATCTCTAACTGCAGGAAGGAATTATTCGCCGCGCGCTCTTGCTTTGGCCCTCCACGCGGAGGAAAGCCTAAGCTTGTTTCGCCCTAATTAATTATTGTATCTTGCTGTGAATTTATTTTGCGTGGGATATTAATGTTTATTATCTAATTTGTGATTGATCAGTCGGGCTTTGCATAGCATGTAGGGTTAGGTCGCGGTTTGTCCGCCGTCTATAGACTCGTCCTGCGTCAATTGGTATCAAAGCTAGGTTACGCGCTCTTTTTGATACGCAGTCGTAGAGTGTATAGATTTTCATTATGTCTAGGTGTCACGATTATTCCTCCCCTCACTTTGGAGGTCTCGAGTCCACTAGCACCCGCTCTCACAGAGCCCCGTCAGGGAGATCTTCACATTACTACGACGATTATTCTCGATCGCACAACACCACTTCCAGAGATCGTGTTGGCCCTCCGACACGACCCCACTATGCTAGAGACGATCAGTATGATGATTGTCGTCGTCCTTATCCATACACGCAAGCGGATCGTGTTGATCCTTCGACACGACTCGGTTACCTTAGGGATGATTATTATGTGGATCGTTGTTCCGAGAGAGATCTTGAGAGTCAGTTTCGTACTGCTGCCCCTTCCTTTGACGGCTCATCGAGTTCCGAGTCTTTCAGTTATTGGCTCGTGGACATGGAGTATTATCTTGACCACTTTGAGGTATTTGGTGAGCGTCGCGTCAAATTTGCGAAACTTAGACTTTTAGATCAGGCGAGAGCATATTGTGCTAGCGTTAAGAGGACACGCGAGCGAGACCGTCTACATCGCATCACTAGTTGGGTGGACATGAAGCGTACATTGTGTCAGAGGTATCTGCCTTCGTCGTATCGGAGTCGCTTTATTTTCCCTTCAGCAAGGATCCATGTCCGTCGCTGAGTACAGAGATCGCTTTGATGAGTTAGTTGTGAGGACCGATATCCTAGAGGACCCAGCCATGACCTCTTGCAGATTTCGGTCTGACCTTCGATCAGACATTCGTACTGAGGTGGTTTATCATAGCTCGAAGTCCCTCAAGCAGACGTATCAGCTTGCCCTTCGTTACGAACAGTCTTTGAGATCCGCAAGAGCTGGTCGGTTGGATCCTCACTTTGACCTCCGCAGTACGAGCTCCTCCCATACTGAGGTCACCACGACGCCTATCATTGTTCCGTCAGACATGACTGAAGTGATACATGATACAAATTGCCCTCACCCCAGTGAGTTGCTTAGCCCAGTGAGTGACCTATCCCTTGTTTCTGACCCGTCTCTCGTGATCTCGACTGTGAGTGCGGCTGAGCGACCTCTTGAGCCTATGGTGTCGTGCCCCTCACCCTCACCACCACCTCTGGCATGTCATGGGTTGATTAACACCCCTACCCTTGACTCACATCTTGACACCGCACCCACAGACCCATTCTTGAGCATAGATCTATGTCGCTCTCCTATTGTCGTTACCCTGAGTCACATCACGACCGAGAGACCAGAGCCTGGTGTTGATCTCGTAGTGGCTACTTCATCCATTCACGGGGACACTACCCCTTACGTTGGTACTCATCTGGAGGACCTTGAACCTAGTGACGAGCCCCCAGTTAAGCCTCCTGATGATCCACCACATCCGGGTGAACATGAGATTCAAGTGAGGCGCTTGTTTACGAGTTTGGAGTTATTGACGTCTCCTCCCCTATCATCTCTGGCCTTGCCCCGGAGGATGGGTCGCGAGTGGAGTAAGACGTATGTAGGGCCTACCTTGAGCACACTAGAACCTACTCTTACTTTGAGGACCTACTTTATGACACATCACACTCATGCTGAGTTTTGGGACACACCACCCGCGGACCCACCCGATGAGTTCTTTGTTGTCGGGGACACTCACCACACTATAGCGCCACGTTTTCTAGTCGGTGCACATGATGTTCACTTCGGCGGTCGTCGCATTCGCGATAACTTTTCTTACACACCTCCTGGTGAACCCCCTGATGTTTCACGTCCTCTGAGAGACGCTTGGATCTTTACGAGCTCGCATTTGAGTATAGGTGTCTCACGCGATCATCTGAACACTCGTCGTAGACAGGATGAGTTTTTCTACACTCCCCCGAGAGAGCCTCCTGATAGGCCACCTCCTGCGATATATTTTCAGGTCATTATTAGATTTTCCCATAGAGAGCATGTTGTGTTAATCATGTTTCATTTATATCATTTGCATGAGTATGTTGAGTCGTTTCGTCATCATTTGCATGAGTCTGTTGTGTTGTCTGTTCATCATTTGCATGTGTGTCATGAGTCGGTCCGACGAATAATCCATATTGGTAATAAATCTTGTAAATCACATGCGGATGTTCATTGGCAAGTGCAGGTACTTCATGAAGGCGAGCAGGTGATGGTGAGAATCTGCGTTGTGAGGCTCCGTGCGAGGCTTGCTAAAAGCTTGGGCGTTAGGCGAATGGGTCCCTACTCAGTCCTGAGACGCATCTGGACAAATGCTTATGAGCTGGACATCCCCGCGAGCATGGGTACCCATACTGTGTTCAATGTCGAGGACCGGACGCTATCCTTTGCACCTCACGAATATTCGGGCCCACATCTTGGCGGCCCTCCTGAGCCTTTATCACCGTTTTTATCACCCACCACTCAGTCTACCCTCGAGTCATTGCCACCACATTCATTGCCCCGCTCTCAGCCCACCTCTGACCCTTACTTACCCGGGATGTTGTCCCCAATGACTTCACCTTTGACACCTCAGATCCCACCGGATCCTTCTACTAGTGTGTTGAGAGATGAGCTTGATCGATTCGCCCCCGGACTTCGACTTCAGCACGTCCGTCTCCACTCATCGGGGATGGAAATTTTTCAGTCCGGAGGAGTTGATTGGCGCGGCCACTTTTCAGCGTCGACACTTGGACGACCTCTGGCAGGCCTCTTCGAGTTTTACCTGGCATGCGGCGAGAGAATTCTGACCCCTATTCATCGGGAGATGAATTCTTTCAAGCCGGGGAGATTGATGCGGAGCATAGGCGAGGACGAGTTTAGGCCCATTCGGGGCCGATTTGGCAACTTACCATATATGGCGTGCCCGGATCGACGATCTGACTCCGTGGATGCGTTCGGATTCGTGTTGCTAGTCGATTTCATATATAACATTATGTATTTTGAGTTGTATTTCATGTAGTTATGGCATCGGAACTGCCGGCCAATCTTAGCCGTCGATTTCGGTTGCCCTAATATTGTTTTCTTATAAATAGGATCTTTAGGGCTGCAGGAATTTTATTGCTGAATGTGTGGAGAGCTTCTTCTTTGATTCTGGTGATCCCCTCCGCGGTGCCGACTCCGTGGAACCCCCTGGCGACGACTCCTTGGGTAAGTTACTTGTATCTTTGTGTTTTCCCCCCCTTCTCCTCCTCTCCATCCCATTGTCCAGCCAGCCACCTCCTCCTTTTCCCCTGTTTTCAGCCAGCCAAAGCCCTCCCTGCATCCAGTCAGCCAGCCGCAGCCCTTCCTGCAGCCAGCCGCAACCCTTCCTGCAGCCAGCCGCCGCCCTCCCTGCAGCCAGCCAGCCAGCCGCCGCCCTCCTCCCCTACTCCCAGCACAGCAGCCCCTCCTCTTCCCTGCTACCCTGCCGCCAGCCCTCCCTCTCCCTGCTGCCCGCCGCTAGCCTGAATCCAACAACCATCTCCCTCTCAGCAGGCCGCCGGCCTTCTTCCCCCACCATGTCCGGCTGCCCTAGCCCCTCCCCACGTGGATCCACCTCCTAAACAGTCCACCCTTTCCAGATCTGCCCAGATCCAGCCCCGTGCCACCCCGATCCAGCACCCTAATCCCTTCAGGTTTGCTGCCAGCACCCTTCCTTCCGTGGAACCACCTCCCAACAGCCGACCATCACCAAATCTGTCCAGATCTGGGCATTCCAGCCCAGATCCAGCCACTTCCCTCCTCGATCCAGCCCTCCTAATACCCAATCAACCTTCCCCTTACCCGATCCAGCCCACCCACCACCGGAAACCCTCTTTGAGCCCTCAAACGTTCAGATCTATTTTATTTACAGCAGCCCTATTATTTGTGTTGTGTTTTGTATTGGTAATCGGTTGTAAAACATTGCTATCGTTTGGATTATAACATGCTTGTGTGGATGTTCATTTTATTATAGTTATTTGTGTCTGGATTAATCTCTAACTGCGGGAAGGAATTATTCGCCGCCCGCTCTTGCTTTGGCCCTCCACGCGGAGGAAAGCCTAAACTTGTTTCGCCCTAATTAATTATTGTATCTTGCTGTGAATTTATTTTGCGTGGGATATTAATGTTTATTATCTAATTTGTGATTGATTCGTCGGGCTTTGCATAGCATGTAGGGTTAGGTCGCGGTTTGTCCGCCGTCTATAGACTCGTCCTGCGTCAGTCGGTCTGCCAGAGGCGAGTGAGAGGCGGGATGCGTGGACTTTGGATCTCACGACAGTGAAGGGAGCTATCGGGCGTTGAAGGAGGAGAAGGGGAAGAGGGAAGGAGGCTTTTAGCTGCTTAGGGCTTGCGGCTGGGAGGTCTTCGATCCTTCCCGTCGAGGAAGAAGAAGATGAACAGTAACTCTGGGCGGTTTTCTCCTTCCGATGAATGAAGATTGTGGGTTAGAGGGGAGTAACGGTTGGTTGACGGGAAACTATATAAAAAGGATAAATGCAGGAAATAATCCGGGACGACGCACCCTGGGTTCGCGACATCGCATCACGAACGATTGTCAGATCTGGATTCACTCACAAATTCAACAATGCCTGAAAAATGAGAAACTCCAACCCTATTTATAACGAGAGGGGCGGTTGGGCTCCCACCTGCTGTTGGAATTTTGCCTATCCACAGTTTTTTTTAAAAACGATGTTTTGGCCTATCCCAAACAAATAGATTTACAGCTCCTCCGTTTTGGGCTTGCCTCACTGGAGCCCATCAGCTCAAACAAACGCAGCCTAAAATTCAGACCAAGGAAATATATTGACATGACATTAGAGAGGTGGGAGAAGGAAGATGAGAGAGAAAATGACCTAGCAGAGCTAGCAAAGAAGAAGCAAGTTGTCGGGGATCAGGGCTATTGAAAGGAAAGATGAAGGAAAAGCTAGGGTTTAGAAACAAACCAGGGTTTCGCCCGGCACGTCTTGGTCTTCCGTCCGATGTTCTTCATCGTAGAGAACGAAGAAGACGAAGGAGGAGAAGAAGAGGAGGACCAGTGGCGACGAGCTCGTGCGGGATCGGGTGGCGAGGAGTCGCGCCTGCGCACGAGAGAGCTCTGGCGGGATCTGCGCGGCGAGACAAGGGAGGCGGTGTCGCGTGAGAGGGCTGCAGTCTTCTTGCGATGAAAACCTATCAATTAGACAAGAATTGGGAATAGGCAAATATGAAAACCCTTGGTTTTACCCAATTCCGGTTCCGCTCTCAAATCCTTCCATCCGAACACCGTAAATGTTTTATTTAAATCCAAAACCAATTCCATTGGTCCAATTCCAGTGAACCGAATGGACCATTAGATTCCACTGCATCATGCACATAATATAGTTCTCTTAAATTGTTATGTTGCACTTCAAAGAAGGTTAGCATCTCCTGAAATATTGTAACTGTCTTTGTACTACTCCGTTACGAAATAGTGCCAGTAAGTAACGGTTAATTAATTTTCCACCCCTACTCAGGTGCTTGTTGGGCTTTTGCCTCCACTGGGGCAATTGAGGGAATAAACAAAATTGCTACCGGATCTCTTGTCAGTCTATCTGAACAGGAGTTAGTGGACTGTGACCGGACCTATAACACAGGTTGTTCTGGCGGGTTGATGGATTATGCTTATAATTGGGTGCTGAAAAACCATGGAATTGACACGGAGGAAGACTATCCATATCGTTCCGCGGAAAGAAGTTGTATTAAAAACAAGGTCTGCACTACAACTGAGCACAAATTTTCTTTCCAATATCTCTTTTTGCACTTTTAGTGAGGAAAACTTATAGTCTACTTCCTCTCTTACAGCTAAATAACCGGGTCGTGACAATTGATGGCTATTCCGATTTGCCTGCACACAATGAAAAATTGCTGCTGCAGGCTGTTGCTAGTCAACCGGTCAGTGTCGGTATTTGTGGCAGCGAGCGGACGTTTCAGTTGTACTCAAAGGTCTTCACAGTTTACGATGATTGTTCTCTGCTCGAAGATGATAAACTTTATTGATTTCTTTATTTATTTTCCTTCAGGGAATTTTTAGCGGCCCATGCTCGACATCATTGGATCATGCTGTTCTAATCGTAGGCTATGGATCAGAGAACGGGGTCGACTACTGGATATTGAAGAACTCGTGGGGAACAAACTGGGGGATGAATGGATACATGCATTTGCTTCGAAATGGTGGAGATTCTCAAGGTGTTTGTGGAATAAATATGCTTCCTTCTTATCCTACTAAGACTACCCCGAATCCTCCGTCTCCCAGCCCAAGCCCAACCAAGTGCAACCTTCTGACATATTGCCCTGCTTCGACCACCTGCTGCTGCACGCGGCGCTTCTTCGGACTGTGCTTTTCTTACGGCTGCTGTGAGCTCGAATCTGCAGTTTGCTGCAAGGATCATCGTTACTGTTGCCCCCACGATTATCCGGTCTGTGATAGAGGAACAAAACGGTGCTTCAAGGTACTATTTTTTTCGCACTTCTCTTTATAATTTTCTGAGCAGATGATTTTTTTTCCTTTTTTGTTAATTATGATCTTGTGCATTTGTGATTGCTATCGATCTAAATTAATAAAGAAATTTGTTAGGATCTTAAATGACAGTTGCAGGAGGCGGGGAGCTTGAGTAAGAGTTACCAATTTCCTAATCTTAGCAAAGATAGAGAACTAAAAAGAGAGATAAAGGCTCCGTTTGGCGCGACGTTTTTGCTCCGTTGAGTTTGGACAAAAACGCCATCGTCATAAAATGTTTGTTTGACATGAAAACGGTTAACCGCCACCAAGAAAAGAAAACTAGTTTTGAACATAAAAATGAATGAAGTTCGAAATGTGAGGTTGGGCGTTCACGCACATTCACGACCTATACCGCCTTGCCAAACGGAGCTGAAGACTACTTTCTTTCTTGCCTTCGTTGTTACCCCAAGGCTCTTTAAATAGAAGTTGCAAATGACTTTTTGCAAACAAGTCCCAAATTACAACTGTACCCAATTTAGAATTGAATTACAAATATCAAATTGCCATAATAAAGAAACGACACTAAAATACATAAAAGAATTGAATTGAAATTGATTTTCACCAGTGTTGTTTAGGAGAAATAGAGCGAAAAAACACGTCTTTCTAGTTTGGCTGATGAAAAGTGAATTATGTTTAGTTGGGATGTGGCGGTTATAGCAATAACCTATCGATTTTCTTCCCATTTTTTCACAAGGGTTGGACATAAATCTTTCAATAAAAAAATCATTTTTTTCAGATTTTCCAAGTAAATCAAATTATCTATAAATTATATTAAGACCAAGCATCAGAAATGAAATGCGAGTTAAGTTGCTGCCGCATCCCCTTCGACTCCTTCAAACTAAACATACCCTATAACTTTTTTGCATGTCTACACCAACAAGTAGGCCAAATATTCGATGTGGGAGTAAACCATGTTTTTCACGGCCATCAACGTCCTCTCTGCCTTCCTCCGACCCTTATTTCTGTGTTCTTTCACAGAAAATATTCTGCCATTTCTAACTTGTCCTGTTGTCTCTGTAGGGTAACAAGAACTTCACTGGGATTGAAGGAATTGAAAGGAAAAGCTCTATTGTAAAGATTGGACCTTGGAACCCTGTTCTTGATCAATGGGGGCTATAGCAAACATTCAGTTGGCTATTCATGTCAGTTTGCTCTTATATTTCATATTTTTTAATGAAAAAAAGCTAATTTTCTCCTCATGGTGATTAATTATTGTTTGTGATATCTTCAGATGGCTGCATTTTCACGGGATTATACATATGATTGCCCGTTGGAAACATTTTCCACCTTCACTCCTTGATGCATGTCAATTTGAATTATATATTGGACATTAATCCAGCTTTAAACCAGCAACTTTTCGATAAATCAAATCAAATCAGCAGTTAATTAGGCCTACTCGGTCGCTGTTAGAAGCTGAAGCATTTCGTCGAGCACATGCAAGAAGTAGAATTAATTATCTTGGAAATGTCATGTAATCCGCTCTATATATATGAGCGTTCTTGTATTTCAATCTACATGAATGAAATGAAGTTCTTCCTTGATTTTTCATCTGTCTGTTCTTATTCATCGCATGCTTAATCTTTTTTTATTTTTTGCTAAGTGGTATCAGAGCTTGCGGTGCTGCAGTGCTAGCACCTGATCAAGGGAGCGGCATCATCACAAGGAACTAATCTCTTGCTTGCTACCATGGGCTCATCATCTACCTCCATATCCTCTGTATATACCCAAACCTCTGTTCCCATGTTCGATGGGGCCATGTTTGAATATTGGAGCATCAAAAAGAGAACGCTCTTCATCTCCCAAGACCTTTGGGACATCGTCAACAATGGCGTCACCACTTCCGGCAAGACCGTAGAAGGGACACCTCAACAAATCAGCAAAGAAGAAACAATGAAAGACGTAGGTGCTCTCCTTATACAACAAGGAGTTTCAAACTCCATGTTCCCTCGCATCATGGGAGCCTCTTCTACCAGGGAGTCTGGAGCATAGTAAACGAAGAATTTTAGGGGTTTAAGAAGGTAATATCCATAAAGTTCCGAACCCTTTGGCACAGTTTTGATTCCCTCCTAATGCAGGAAGATGAATCCATTTAAACATTTTTTGTCCTTGCAACCAATATTGTTAAATCAATTATGAAATCTGGGAACCACAATTGACGACCATCAAATTGTCCAAAAATCCTTAGAAGCTTGCCCAAATCTTTCGATCACGTTATGGCTACAATTGAAGAGACAAAAGACCTAGAAACCTTGTTTATCATTGAACTCGTGGGATTACCTTGTGTAATTGTTTGTATTTATGTCGATGGTCTTATCATCACCGACAATAATGAAGCTATGATAGAAGTATTAAAAAAACCACACGAAGAATCGCTATGAAATCACAGACCTGTGGCACCCAAATTATTTCTCGGGCTTACAGATAAATCAAAGTCTTGTGTGAATTTTGTCTCCCAGACCCAATACGCCATCGATTTGCTCAACAGATTCTCAATGGAGAATTGCAATTCATCCGTCACCCCCGTATCACCAGACACAAGATTAACTAAAGCAATAGAAGATGAAGACATACATGAGCTTGGTAGGCTCCTTAATCTATCTCACAAATACCCGACCAGATATCAAATTCGTCGTAGGATTTATATCTAGGTATGTTAGCCGACCAAAACAAAATCACTTCCTGGCAGCCTAACGTATTCTCCGTTACATCCAAGGGACAAAAAAAACTTTGGCCTAATTTACGAAAACGAAGAAAACAATGCTATCAATGCACAGTGACTCATGGGGCGGATTCGCCGATGACAAAAAAAGCATCGACGGATATATCTTTCGTGAAGTTAGCAAACTCATCTCTTGGACCTCCAGGAAGCAAAAGATAATGATTGTCTCATCAACAGAAGCCGAATACACGACCCTCTGCTCTACTTCTTGCGAAGCAGCTTGGTTAAAAAGGATGAATGAAGAATTAGAGGGGAGAAAAAGATATTATCCCCATTTTCTTCGATAACAAATCCGCTATCGCCTTATCTAAAAACCCAATTGTTCACAACAAAAGCAAGCATATCGAGCTATGCTACCATTTCATGAGAGAGGGATGATTGAAAAAGTGATTATGGTTCAATTTTACCCCACCAGCGATCAACTCGCTGACATTATGACCAAGGCATTGGGAAGGATTAAATTTCAGAATTTAAGGGATGCTCTCAATGTAAGGGACAATCAGGATTAAGAAGGCGTATTGGACATTAATCCATCCGTCAAATATTTAAACAAACGACTTCGATAAAGCAAATCAAAGCAGCGGTTAATTAAGCCCCCTCAGTCCCTGTTACAAGCCGAAGCATTTTGTCAATCACCTACAAGAAGTTGAATTAATTATATATGCACTGTATATACATATATATTTTATATATATATATATATATATATATACACTATTTTAAAAAGAAGTATCTCAGACCCATGGATTCAATCGCAGACATCTAAGATTAAATCTAGGCCATCAAATCTACTTTAATTTGAATATTTACTATATTATAAAGAAGTTCTTTTGGGCTTTCAAGAGCCTACACATTTCATCTTGGCCATTGAATCAAAACCAACATTTCAATCTTGGCCATCCAAGATACTTTATTTTGAATGACTTCCACTTTATTTTGAATCTTGGTAGCGTTCATTTGGGCGGCATAACTTGGGACGCCTCCCGCTAGACATTTCTTTCCACGCACGCCAGGGCATGTCGAGCTCGCCATTTCGGATCTTTGCGACACCAACTGATAAGCTCCGGGATCTTCGGCTCGCCGGCTCCACGCCGCCGCCGGCCGACGTCTCCAACTCGCGCTCGAAAGAGGTGATTCTCTCCGACTTCTAGCATAGGCCGCCCATCCTTCCAGCACGATGCTAGGGCATCTTCTCAGGAGATTATCTTCAACGGCGACGCTTCTACTCCACGAAACCCCGACATCAACAGATCCGCCGCTTCCGAAGACCTAGCCAAAACCACACCCTTCAAACCTCCGGTAAGATCCCTTTTAATTCCTGCAACAGATTTTAAACAGATTGCAACAAATTTCTCTAGTGATCTCATCTTCTCACGCGATCTCTGATTGCAGCAGATTTTTTGGCTCACCACTGCTGAATCTTCTGCCTTCTTCTCTTTAAAGTCCAAGCATTGGTTAAGGGTTCAGCATCAACAATCCGATTCGATCTTAAATTTCTCACGGAGTGAATGGAGAATCAGCAATCACTGCAATTTCTGTGAGAGGAGATGATCCCGCGTTGTTTCGAGGTCGCCGGAGGTCCTCGGCGAAATTCACCATTAATGGTGGTGGAGGGTGGTGGAGCTCGGGTGGGAGGATTCCGGCGAGGTGGAGCTCCGGCAGTGGGTGGCTTGGGCTCGACTGAGATGGGGGAGAGGGTGTGTGTTGCTCTGGAGGAGGTGGGGCTTCTTTTATAGGGGTTGGAGGAGCCTCTGTTGGGTTTTTCTAGAATCATACATCATATGTAGGCGCAGCGGAAATAAACAGAATAACCCAAAAAGAATTTGGATCGGGCCATGAATATTGAATCAAGAAGTTAACAAAATTGCTAGGTATAAATTACCTTAGTGGAGTTGGATCGAATCCAACCTAGGTGCTCCAAGAAGAAGAATCCTGTCGGCGGCAAAGAGAGTTCTCACGTAGAATTATGTCTACGTCTCTACAGAGATCCACACGAGCCGGGAGAAGAAGACTGCACTCTTGCACTTCCACGAACTGCTAGGTTCGCTCCAGGAAGAACAATCACGGCGACGATCGCCGGAAGGGAGATATGCGGAGGCGCGGCGGAACTCTTCCGTCTAGGGTTCGGGCGGAACTCTTCCGTCGGCTCCTCTTCTTCATCGAATGAGAGTAATCTATTGAACCCTTAAAACCGGTTCTATTTATACACGAAGTATAAAAAGACCTAGAAAAATCGCTATCCGCAGTCCATACAGAAGTTTGGGGTTTCTGTAACAATTCGTCGGGATTCCACGGAACAATCCGACGAATCATATCAGACGGCAACATTTGCCGAGTTAAGGATCTCTGTAACAATTCGTCGGGATTCCACGGAACAATCCGACGAATCCGACGAATTCCGACGAATCTTATCAGACGACAACATTTGCCGAGTTAAGGATCTCTGTAACAATTCGTCGGGATTCCACGGAACAATCCGACGAATCCCGACGAATCCGACGAATCATATCCGACGAATTCCGACGAATTCTATCCGTGTAAACCCGACGAATTCAGACAGCAACATTTGCTGGACCTCCCCCATTCTATATGGTGATTGGTAACCTTTACCAACACAGTCAATCTTCCATCTTCTCCACATGCTCTTATGTGCGACCCTGCAGGCTCATATCGCGTTGGCAGTGAGACTACATGTTTGACCACTTCTAGATCATAATGGTAACTCCAACAGTCTCCCACTTGATCTTGAAAGTATCAAACAAAAACCTCACAAATAATGAGCGGCATCTAGCAATGCATCATTGCTCCCCAAGCAATAAGAGTTCATAACTCATAAGCCTTTATGACCAATGTTCCAGCGTTGTCTTTGTCCCTTTGTCCCTTACATCCGGAAAGAACTAGAGGCATGGACCGTGTCACCCTCTTAATAGCTCAATCCAAATTTCTTGATCTAGAACGGACTTCCAGAGAATGGTGAGCTCAATATCACATATTGACTCAACCAAGCATGGCCATGCATTTCTCAGTCCAATTCCATCAAGGGGCCCATGGATGTAACTCCTGTTATATAGGAGGACAAATCCCATATCTGCTCACACCCAAACAATCAAATGATTCGTAACGTACCCAACGACCACCCTTATCATCAACCTTCTTCAAGGAAGACTTTAGATGACATCAAAGCACGCTCTTCCTCACTCGATGAATGCTGTGACTTCAGGTCAAAGGACCACAACACCATTGTCAAATGAGACCTACTTGTGACACATTTAAGTAACAATCCACAAAGTAGTCTCAGGTTGGGTCTGTCCAGTACAACTTGGTCACTAACAAGTATCCACATGATGACTTGATATTACAATATCATGACCCGTGAGAACCGGTCATCAGTTAACACACATGCTAGTCTTAACGTATCATCATCACCCTTAGCTTCTACGATGATACCTCGACCAAGGACCTTTTAAAAATGAAGCTTTGAAATCATAGGCTCTCACATTCAAGTCACGTACTTGATGTCCTATGGAAGCGAACATTCTAAGAGTATTTATCACGAATTTTATTCTATCATATAGAAACAGTATATCGTAATAAAAGAACTTGCCATTAATTGTAAAAGGAAATAATTGGTACATAATTCATCATATGAATAAATATTAAACAGCCAACACAATATATATTTTACATGCAACCCACAAGACTCCCACTAGAGTTGATCACTCAGGTATCGTATACCCATTGATCTAGTATGACCATCATGCTTTCTCTGCGCGAGAGGCTTTGTCAGTGGATCTGCAATATTCTCCTCAGTCGGCACTCTGCAAATGTTCACATCTCCTCGTTCGACAATCTCACGAATAAGATGGAACCGCCGAAGTATGTGCTTGGAGCGCTGATGGGATCTAAGTTCCTTAGATTGTGCAATTGCACCATTGTTATCACAGTAGAGAACTACGAGACCAACAATGCGAGGAACTACATCTAGCTCTCCGATGAATTTCCTAATCCATACAGCCTCCTTCGCTGCATTTGCCGCAGCGATATACTCGGCCTCAGTTGTAGAATCAGCAACTGTCTCTTGCTTGGAACTCTTCCAGCTCACAGCTCCTCCATTCAGGCAAAACACAAACCCTGACTGAGACTTCGAATCATCCCTATCAGTTTGGAAGCTGGCATCCGTGTAACCACTTACAATGAGCTCTTTCTTTCCACCATACACCAAGAATACATCCTTAGTCCTTCTCAAGTACTTCAGGATATTCTTTACGGCTATCCAGTGACATTCACCGGGATCAGACTGATACCTGCTAGTCATGCTCAAAGCAAAAGAGACATCGGGTCGAGTACATAACATTGCATACATGATTGACCCAATTGCCGAAGCATATGGAATCAATTTCATGCGGTCCTTATCTTCATGGTGCTCCTGTAATAGGCTGGCCCGCCTCCGTCTGCTCCGGCCTCTGGTGCTGCTCCGTCGCCGCGGTCTCCTAAAATGATAAGGTCCACCGACCGTTAGTCAAAAGACTAAGCCAATCCCCCACCCCTCCCCCGATGACTCCTAGGCACCGAGCGGAAAGGATGAAGCGGAGGATAAACAAGGGGTATAACCAAGGTTTTGATAACCGGACCGGTATCGAACCGGCGGAGGGAAATGTTCAAGGTTGAACCGGTCCAACCGTTTTAACCGGGGTCGAACCGTTATATACTATATATATTTTTCAGAAAATATTTTTTGTTACTTATTAGATAAATAAAATTAATTAACATTATTACAAATATTTATATATATATTTATTAATTATTATCATCGTATTTTGATACAAATAGAAATAATATATTCTTTATCATTACATACATACATATGTTTTTAAATTTTATTTGAACGAAATATATATATATATATATATTTTAAATTCTATTTGAATTTTGAACGATATATATATATATTATACAAATAAGTTACAAAAAATAATTTTATATGCATATGTATATTTATTATATATGTTTATTCTTTAATATGTATATGTATATAATATATTTCATTTAGACACATCAAGATCAAGATGGCCTAGTGGTTTATTCCTATGGTAAACTCAGAATTGGCTGGGGTTCGAATCCTGCCAGTTCCTCATTTTCGGCCATTTAAATTTTGGGCTTCATGACCCGCCCGGTCATGGGAAAATCGGCCCGGTTTCCGGTTGGGCGGTTCAACCTGCCGGTTACCCGGTTTTTAGGCGGTTCGAAGCGAGGGCGGTTTTAGAGACCTGACCGGACCTTCCGGTGGACCGGTCGGCGGTCGAACCGGCCGGTCCGGTCCGATTTTTAAAACGTTGGGTATAAAAAGAGCAGGTGACAGTGGTATAGGAAATATTTCTACACTACACATGTGTACATATATAACTGAAGCAGTAAAGGGGCATAGTAAGAACAGGTAAAGAATAAGTAAAGTGCAGAAGGTAAAGACAATAGTAATAGAAAAGTAACCATTGATTTATAGGAATGCCCATACAAACCTATAGACCAAGGGGTCTTTTAGCAAGGCCTATCGTATAAGAAGTCCCATAACCGACTTATACGATATGGGTAGAGGTTGAAATGCAATGTTTATGTCATGACATGCAGAGTTATGCAGTTTATGCTATGTTCATACAAGTGCAACTCACCCACTTCGACTCTATGCGCATAGACCTTTAGTTCCCCCTTTTTGGAGCGAGCTAGACTCCCAGGATACTGCCGTAGTGGCAAACGGAAGCGGTGGGTTAGGCCTCGCCCACCTCTAGGTTGGTATTCACACTACCCTACCTAGACCTATCGTACGCCTCAACGCAAAATCGCGGAGCATCTGCGTACTCTTACTGGCTGGACCACCAGACTTTCAAGGCTAAGTGCAAATTCCACACTTGCCGAGTCAACGTATTGACGTCGATGTGAACGACCGTCCAATACCGGAGACCCACCACCTTCATGCACATGCAACATGTTCTACTACCTATCTCCGAGCCATAGGCTCCCCGGGCTAACCCGCCCGTTACCATAACCTTCCGAGCCACCGGCTCGCCGGACCAACCCGTCCGTACCAACAAACCTTACTGAGTCACAAGCTCACTAGACTAATTAATCTACTGCTACAACCACCGAGCCTACCGCTCGTACAACCAAACCAACTAACCTCCTGTAACTACGGAGTGTGCGTGTGTGCGTTATTAGGTTAATCTTGTATAACAACTTCTTACTCCTACGACTTATGGTTAATCTTGGACTTCCCGAGGATTACCCTGTAAGGGGCTCGCTACGGTACTAGGAACTATAATGGGATGACACCCCAAAGTTTTCTTTCTCAAGATACTTAGTGTTGTTGGTATCTACCCGTAAGGATACCCTCCTTGTCATTACTCTTGGTTTAACCCTAAGCGACTTATGACTCCCCAAGATGATTTTTCGTCGACCCCGAGTGCAACTTACCTCTAACTCACCAAGCACACCTTTACCATCTATAATCCTTCTTGTTGACCATCATACCTTCTCAACTAAACCAGGTAAACCACTTACCTCCCATCCCTCCTAAGGACCCATTTGATTATCAAATTTCACAGTTTTACTATACGCAGACCAAATGAGTTATATGACGCTCACAACTAGAGGTACTCCAAATATTCATCCAACTGACCCAAGCTATTTACTGGAGGTCTATCATGATGTTATAAGACTAATTCCAGAGAATCATATTTTTCCCTAATTAATTAATATTTAGTTTAATTTCTCCAAACATCTGCCAAGTATGAAAATGAACATGAGGTGTAAGTAAATCTTATGATATGGCTCTCCAAAAATTATGATAAATCTATGGTGACTAAATAGCATCAGAAACAACATATCATATTTTTACAGTAAGAAATTCTCCTCTGAATTTAATTACTTATCATCTATCCAAAATCATAGTTTTATGAAGGAACCACCAAAAAGATCAACACTAAAATTATGGGAAAATTACCAAGCTCTTATATTCACCAGAAAAGGCTACTGACTAAGTATCAGGATTTAAGGAAATTATTTTCTCACTAAAATAAATAAATTAAGAAAACCTCAAATTCAATGAACTGTGAAGTAGCCTACTGATTTAAGTCCTCCAAAAATTCTATAAAAATTTACAGAGGTTCCTAATGTCCAGAAAGGGCCTATCACCAATTTTCACAATTTAGCAAAGAGTTTGGACCCTCAAATATTTTTCTTAAGATTAAATCAAAACAAGTGCCTTGAGAAGAAGTACTGATTAAATTATTTAATAAAATTCACAAAAATTACCAGATGTTTAAATCATGATTATAATGGCACAACCAAAGTCACATCATCATCCAAGACTTTTTAAGCATGTAAATGTGTCTTATAATAAGTTTTCCTAAAGGAGTTATATCCTAATTCAAAGGGAATATTGGCTCCTAAAATTCTTATAAAATTATCCATTGCCTATTTACACCATATAAATCTGTCCACCAAGTTTCACAATCAACCATGGACTTTTGACCACATGGCCTTCACAAGGCTCTAAATGCACACCTAGGAATAAAACTAGCATTCTAGGGCTTATCCACCTCCACACCACCCCAAACCACTCATGGGGATTCTTTAGGTGATCCTAAACCAATTACCAAAGTTTCACTACATGGTGATGAGTTCTGACCACCATACCCCAAGGTAAACACCATATCCTAACCTTGACCCTATTTGTCCTAACTTGGGTTTACAAAATACTCAAACAAAACAGTCCCAATTGGGCTGAGATTTTTACCTAGGTCATACAGTAACCCTAAGGAGCACCCACCAAAATTTGGAGGGCATTGGAGTTCATTTAACCCACTAATTAATTATTAGATGATTTATGAAATCATTTCAAAAACCTTAGAAAAAAGTTCTCCTAAAAATCTCATCTATGGATATGATGTGTGTGTAGGTATAAGTAGACTATGTTTCAAATCTCAAGTCCATATCATTTCCCAATCAAAAGTTATTCAAGAAATGGTGGCTGTCCTACACTAGGGACCAGCCCAATAAAATGGACCTAGAGGGAGCTACAGAACTCCTTTTGGGGTGAAGTCAATTTTAAAATAAAGTAGGCCCTAAGGGCTACAACTTTGGTGTTGACCACTTTTTCTGTAGAGGGGCCTAAGTATTTTTAATAATTAAATCTAAGTACAGCAAAATATATGACAGAAATCTTGTAAACAATTAATTAAATAACTGCTTCTGAGTTCGACGAAACTTAAACTGCGCTCGACGAAAGCAGAGCAAACAGTGTTCGACGAAAGCAGATCAATTCTGCATTCGACAAAATCTGAACAAGCTGCGTTCGACTAATGTAGACCAACTCCCGTTCGACGAATTATCTTGTTCGACGAAATGCTTGCAGCGTTCGACGAATTAAATGATATAATCATAAACGTAAATAAATAGATCCGACGGCTCTCCATCATCGTCCCCGATCGTTGGACGGCTCGCGACAGCCCGTCCTGTGCCTCTTTGCGGGGTGATTTCCCGGCCACCTGCGTCTCTTTCCGTCCTGCCAATGCCACCACCACCTCCGTTGAGGTGGCGGCCGGCGATAGGGGGTGGTTGGCCGGCCGGAGGTGGTCGGATCTGGTGTTAGAGGAAGGAAAAAGGGGTACGTAACGCACCCTTTCGGAAGCACAATCCGAGCCCTATTGTGCACGGATCAAGCTCCGAAAAATGAAGAGATCTAGCACTAAGGGAGGAGAAGAGGATCGGACCTGTGTGGGTGCTTGGTTCCTTGCCGGTTTCTTGTTGGCCATGGCCGACCTGGAGTTTTTGGCGCCATGCCGATTCCTGCTCCTGATGCTCGATTTCTCCAAGTAAAAGGGGAAAACACTCCTCTCGGCCCTCTGAAGCTTTTAAAGAGATCAAATAGGAGAGGGGGATGTTACAACATTGAAAACCATTAATGGCCATCAAGCCTAATTTTCGGCCATGGTGGAATCCATTGAATTCAGCCATCTTGAGGGCTGGAAAACCCCTTAAGCTTCTTGTAACAGCCTGAGGAGATGAATGGAGGGTGAGGGGAGATGAATGAGGGATCAATTTGCCTTGAATGCCATAAATCCTCCTTTAATGGCCATTTTCTCTCTCTTCAAATTGGGGGAAACTCCCAATTTCTTCCTCCTAGCCGACTCTCTCCAAATTGAATGGCCACCTCAGCAGCATTCAATCCCCATTAGGTGGTGGACCACCTTAATTGGGTCTAGCCCAAGTGGATTGGGTCAAATTTGGGCAAATTAGATCATTTTGACCTAAATTAGGGCAAGGGTAAATTGGTCAAATTGTGTAACATCCCCAAAACAACCAGACCCCTGAGTTGCATTTTGTCATGACAAGGTCAAGACATTGCTCTAAGAGGCCAAGATGGCCTTAAAAACTAAGGTGAATAGGTAAAAATCACCTTGGTGTGCATTTAGCAAGTTTTGATGTCCTAGCTTAGAGGTGACCAAAAGACTCTAACAAATCAACATAACCTCATCATGACCCTATGACCATCCAAAGAGGTGAGTAGACCACTAGGGACCCTTGGGGGTCAACCAATTTGGTCAAATTTGACCAAAAGTCAACCTTGAGCTATCATAGGTCAAATCCTCCCCAATAAGTTCAATTGATCACCAAATCATGAAATTGACCCCACCCCTAGCATTAGGTCATCAATAAGGACCTATTAGACCCAAAAGCCCCATGGGTGGATCCACCCATTGGTCAATTTTGACCAAAAGTCAAAATTGACCTAAAACCCAAAATTGGGCTAAACCACCCATTCAATTGGGCTAAGACCAGATCTAATCCAACCATAGGGTGTATCCACAGCCCCCTACCCTTTGGTTTCGAAAAGTCGGCCATGCATGAGGGTAAAATGGGAAATTCCCCAATTTGTGGAGGGATAAAAATGAGAAATCAATGGGGAAGTGCCACATGGCCTTCTCCTTCATTTCAGATGGCTCTAACTGAGCTTAGGAATTAATTCCAGCCGGAATTGGGCCAAGGGGGGGTGCCATTTGTCCATGGGCGGAGTCCACTATGCTTGGCTGTTAATTCCAATGGCAGAATCCTATAGAGCCACCCACATGCCGTTCTGACCTCACCATCACTCTCAGAACCCCCAAGGCAGTCAAAATCGACTACTGGAAGTCGTCTTTCGCTGTAGAATCAAGGAATCGAGCCTAAGCCGCCGCCGCCGCCACCAACAATGGTGAACACCCGCCGGAGCCGCTGCCACGCCGCCCTGCAGTACGATTTCTCCTCCCCTCCCTCTGTGCTAGTGATCTAGGGTCCTAGAAAGGGCAGACGAGCTCAATTGAGCCGTCAGCCATGCGCTTTTTCCCTCCCGAGCTCCGATCGGGCTTCCTCCAGAGATCGCCGGGAACCACCACCTCCGGCCACCATTCCACCGCCAATCGACGGCCAACCCCTCAACGGAGGTGGTGGCGGCGGCAGATGGCCGGGGAGGGTGGTGGTTGGCCGGGATCAAGGCAGTTTTCCTCTGGGCCGTTGGCTAGAGGAAGGAGACGAAATCACAGCCGTTGATTTCGTCTCCTTGATCTCTATTAGCAGACCATAATTAATTCTGCCTAGGTTTTTGACCAGTTTGCATGCTGTTTTTGAAGGCCTTTGAGGCCATATTTGCAACAATGGTCAGAGACAACTTTTGTAGCTCTTGATGTCTACTTTCTGTAGGATTTGAGATCAAGTGATTTGGAGCTCTACAGCTCCTTGTGGAGCCATTTTTCTAGGACTGCTCATTTTTGTCTATTAGCAAACCACATAATCCTGCCTAGGTTTTTAATGTACTTTGCATGCTATTTGTGAAGGCCTTAGAGGCCATATCATGAAAAATTGGCAGAGACAACTTTTGTAGCTCTTGATGTCTACTTTCTGTAGGATTTGAGATCAAGTGATTTGGAGCTCTACAGATCCTTGTAGATCCATTTTTCTAGGACTGCTCATTTTTGTCTATTAGCAAACCACATAATCCTGCCTAGGTTTTTAATGTACTTTGCATACTATTCTTGAAGGCCTTAGAGGCCATATCATGAAAAATTGGCAGAGACAACTTTTGTGGCTCTTGATGTCTACTTTCTGTAGGATTTAAGATCAAGTGATTTGGAGCTCTACAGCTCCTTGTGGAGCCATTTTTCTAGGACTGCTCATTTTTGTCTATTAGCAAACCACATAATCCTGCCTAGGTTTTTAATGTACTTTGCATGCTATTTTTTAAGGCCTTAGAGGCCATATCATGAAAACTTGGCAGATACAACTTTTGTAGCTCTTGATGTCTACTTTCTGTAGGATTTGAGATCAAGTGATTTGGAGCTCTACAGCTCCTTGTAGAGCCATGTTTCTAGGACTGCTCATTTTTGTCTATTAGCAAACCACATAATCCTGCCTAGGTTTTTAATGTAGTTTGCATGCTATTTTTGAAGGCCTTAGAGGCCTTATCATGAAAAGTTGGCAGAGACAACTTTTGTAGCTCTTGATGTCTACTTTCTGTAGGATTTGAGATCAAGTGATTTGGAGCTCTACAGATCCTTGTAGAGCCATTTCTCTAGGACTGCTCTTTATGTCTATTAGCAAATTTGGGTGGGGTGAGCCCTATGCCTTGGGGGTTGACCCAATGGCTTGAAATGCTGGACATGGATCCTTGGCAGCAATATGCCTTCCCAAAAGTTATTTGGGATTTTTGGGTACAAAAATCTCAAGATATGGAATTTACTAAATTACCCCTAATTTAGGTTATAAAATAAAAAGGCGGTCATATGAACTTGGAATAATATGAGACTTAGGATCTGGTGTTTTTAGACTAATATGGTGCTATAATAATTTTCCCAGAATTCATTGAAGTCTTAACATAGCACTTGTAGAGTAAACCCTTATACGCACACCAAATGTATTAAATGATAATTAAGGGCAAATATCACTTGGAATAATATGAGACTTAGGATCTGGTGTTTTTAGACTAATATGGTGCTATAATAATTTTCCCAGAATTCATTGAAGTCTTAACATAGCACTTGTAGAGTAAACCCTTATACGCACACCAAATGTATTAAATGATAATTAAGGGCAAATATCACTTGGAATAATATGAGACTTATGATCTGGTGTTTTTAGACTAATATGGTGCTATAATAATTTTTCCAGAATTCATTAAAGTCTTAACATAGCACTTGTAGAGTAAACCCTTATACGCACACCAAATGTATTAAATGATAATTAAGGGAAAATATCACTTGGAATAATATGAGACTTAGGATCTGGTGTTTTTAGACTAATATGGTGCTATAATAATTTTCCCAGAATTCATTGAAGTCTTAACATAGCACTTGTAGAGTAAACCCTTATACGCACACCAAATGTATTAAATGATAATTAAGGGCAAATATCACTTGGAATAATATGAGACTTAGGATCTGGTGTTTTTAGACTAATATGGTGCTATAATAATTTTCCCAGAATTCATTGAAGTCTTAACATAGCACTTGTAGAGTAAACCCTTATACGCACACCAAATGTATTAAATGATAATTAAGGGCAAATATCACTTGGAATAATATGAGACTTAGGATCTGGTGTTTTTAGACTAATATGGTGCTATAATAATTTTCCCAGAATTCATTGAAGTCTTAACATAGCACTTGTAGAGTAAACCCTTATACGCACACCAAATGTATTAAATGATAATTAAGGGCAAATATCACTTGGAATAATATGAGACTTAGGATCTGGTGTTTTTAGACTAATATGGTGCTATAATAGTTTTCCCAGAATTCATTGAAGTCTTAACATAGCACTTGTAGAGTAAACCCTTATACGCACACCAAATGTATTAAATGATAATTAAGGGCAAATATCACTTGGAATAATATGAGACTTAGGATCTGGTGTTTTTAGACTAATATGGTGCTATAATAGTTTTCCCAGAATTTATTGAAGTCTTAACATAGCACTTGTAGTGTAAACCCTTATACGCACACCAAATGTAATAAATGATAATTAAGGGTAAATATTACTTGGAATAATATGAGACTTAGGATCTGGTGTTTTTTTTAGACCAATTTGGTGCTATGGTAATTTTCCCAGAATTTACTTAGGTCATAACCTAATACTTGTAGTGTAAACCCCTATTTGCACCCCATTTAGGTTAAATAGAAATTATGGTCAAATATTCCTGCTAAAAATGTGAAACTCAGGTTTTGGTGTTTTTAGACCAGCGTTATGTCATGGTAATTTTCCCTGAGATTATTGAGATCATAATCTAATACTTGATGTGTAAATCTCTATTTGCACACCTCCTATCTTTAATAGAAACTATGACTTAAGATTCCCTGGAGAATTTATGAAATTAGGATTTGAGATCACCACTCATTGCGAACCTATGGTGATAATTGGAACTCGTTTGGATATGATGTGATCAAGATCGCACCATAGGAGTCTAATCTAGATCAACCTTGTTTCGGTCTGCGAATAGTGAAACTGATTTACATGAATTTGACCACCACTGACCTTCACACGTAGAACTGTTAACTCTTTAGTAATTATGAAGGCTCAGGTTATTTGGAAGAGCATCTCTAAGGGCATCTTGGGAAATAAGGATTGGGGCGCGTTTAGCAAAGCTATAGGTGTGTGAGTTTACAGTGATATGAAAAGGAGGTTAGACCTCATCAAGGGCCCCGCACACAACTCATCAGTGTTAAACGACTGTATGGAAGTAAAACTACCCTTAGCCGGGGAGCCATTTTAAGGCAGTACTCGAGGGAGAAGTCGAGAAGCATCTAAGGCAAACCCTGGATTAAGGATGACGAAGAATAGGAGTGTGGGTCTAAGTAAGGTTGAGAATGTTATTTGAATGTGAGCAGTTCCTCGGTGAAGAAAGGGGACTCGAGTTTAAAATGTGACGACGGGAGAGTCAGCACCCGGTCACAGCTGGAGGTGTTGGAGTTCAAGGAACTCCCCCACTTCTAATTGCCAAGTTTAACTCATCTTAGAGATGTAATGTGATTGGAGAGGAAAATGGGGATCAAGTAAAAAGGGGTAGACACCAACAAGATTAAGTGCCTTGGGAATAGGAAGTTCGGGGTGTCAGCCCGCCACACTTCCTAGTACCGCTGCGAGCCCCTCACAGGGTAACCCTCCGGATGCCCAAGGTTAACCATAAAGCTTCTAAGTTCAACTAAATCATAGACAAGACTAGTTGAGTAGGAGAACTCGGCAAGTTAACTTCCATCCCGAACCGGGACGTTATATATAAGAATGGACTGGGATAGTCCGGCGAGCGGTAGGCTCGGGTTATAAGAATGGACTGGGATAGTCCGGCGAGCGGTAGGCTCGGGTTATAAGAATGGACTGGGATAGTCCGGCGAGCGGTAAGCTCGGGTTATAAGAATGGACTGGGATAGTCCGGCGAGCGGTAGGCTCGGGTTATAAGAATGGACTGGGATAGTCCGGCGAGCGGTAGGCTCGGGTTATAAGAATGGACTGGGATAGTCCGGCGAGCGGTAAGCTCGGGTTATAAGAATGGACTGGGATAGTCCGGCGAGCGGTAGGCTCGGGTTATAAGAATGGACTGGGATAGTCCGGCGAGCGGTAGGCTCGGGTTATAAGAATGGACTGGGATAGTCTAGCGAGCGGTAAGCTCGTAGTTTGTATATAAGACTAGTGTAGTCTAGCGAGCGGTAAGCTCGTAGTTTGTATATAAGACTAGTGTAGTCTAGCAAGCGGTAAGCTCGTAGTGTATATATAAGACTAGTGTAGTCTAGCGAGCGGTAAGCTCGTAGTTTATATATAAGACTAGTGTAGTCTAGCGAGCGGTAAGCTCGTAGTTTATATATAAGACTAGTGTAGTCTAGCGAGCGGTAAGCTCGTAGTTTATATAAGACTAGTGTAGTCTGGCGGGCGGTAAGCTCGTAGTTTGTATATAGACTAGTGAAGTCTGGTGAGCTGTAGGCTCTAATTTATAAATGCTGATGTAGACGTGCGAGCTGGAGGCTCGGTTGTAAAAGGCTAACTTATGTTGCTTGTGAATGAGATGTGGTGGGTCTCCGGATCTGTCTTAGTCATCACACCGACAGCAGTTCGTTGACTCGGCAGTGCTAGAGGTTTATTAGGGCCAGGTTGTTTTACTGCGCGTCTGATGGGACGAATTCCCTAAACCCTGCCTGGCCATTCCAGTTTAGTACGCAGGAGCTCGTGAGTACCGGGTACCGGTATCACAGCGTACGTTTGGGCCTAGGTCTGGTAGTGTGACTTACCCACCTAGGTGAGGAGACGCCCGCTCCTCTGCCATCGTTTGACCACGACGGGAGGTGCCCGAGAGGTTAGCTACCTCCGAAAAGTGGGAACTAAAGGTCTGTACGTACAGAGTCGTGTGAGTGTGTTGCATGTGTATGAAATAATAATACAAACATTGCATCATTGCATTGCACTTCATAGCATAGCATTTCTGCACAAACTGAGACCTCATCGTATAAATTAGTGTGGGCTCTTTTATACGATGAGTTTACTTCTTGCCAGATCCCTTAGCTTATGTGCTATTTTGTGTGCATATAAGTTAAGGTTACTTTCGTAGCTGCTCCTTAATTATACCGCTCTTTTACTTATACTGCTCTGTTACTTATACTGCTTCTTACTTTTGCTTATATACATACTCCTGCTTGGGTAGATATGCTTTCATTACTTGTTTAGTGCCTTTATACTTGCTAGTCTCGCCACTGCCACCTGCTTTTGATTTACCCCTTGATGCCCTCCGCTTCCTCCTTCCACACGGTGCCTAGGAGTCGCGGGGGGAGGCGGGGACAAAATCGGCTTAGTCTTTATGACTAACGGTCGGTTGTGACCGTAGGTACACGAGGTGATGGAACCCCAAAGAAGAGGAGACAGGACACAAGGAACTTATGCCGCGCGTTACTTCTACTACAATACAGGTGTTCGAGAGTTGAGAATTGATTAGCTTCCGCATAGATGTAGAGTGAGAAAGTTTATATACTTTGCTTGGATATGTACTGGGCTTAAGCCCTTTCTCTCTTTTAGTTCATTTCTCATCAAGGACATTGTAAGCATGTATTTTGTATATTTAATGTGATTGTGGACTTGCTTCTTCTAATTGCTTCTATTACTAAGAATTGTGGTTGGCCTGGATGATGTTGATTAGCCGGCAGGATCGGCGTATTGTGGCGGGGACCATTGGGTGTAATGGTCTCGCCGCAAGACGACGGTTCTGGGCGGTAAGACCCGGTTTAAAAGCAAAAAAAAGAGGGTCTTACAAATTGCAAGTCCCATGATGGGGCTTTTTGGTCAATTAGGATCCTAGTACCCATACAAGGGTAGGGGCATGGTCAATTTGGCATGGTGGGGGCCAATTGACCTTAATTGAGCTAGTTTGACCCATTTAGGGTTAATCTTGACTTTAGTCAAATTGGCCTCTTAGGTTGACCCCAATGGGTCACTGGTGCTTCAAGGAGACCTCTAATGGGTTAGGGATGATATTGTGGGGTCAAGGTTCAAGGTGGGGTCCTAAAGTCCAATCCTAGGCTTGGTATCTAAAAATTGCTATTTGCAGACCACTTGGGTTTTCTCCTTCTCACCTATGTTCACAAGGTCTTGAGCTCTTCCTATGGTTTTGTCATGACCTAGTCATGACAAAACCAACTTAGGGTCTAGCTGTTTGGGGGATGTTACATCTTGGGAGACAACCCATGGGGGAACCATTCGGTTCTGAACTTTTGTTCAAATTTTTGTTTATTATGTTTTGTTGTTTGCTTTATGCTAACATCGCAGGTTTAAGCTCTCGCTTGGGGGATGAGGAAGGAGAAATTTAAAGAAAGAATTGCCGCACTTCTGGCATGCTCATTCGTGAGCATAGGTCCACTCTACCCCTATTTTCCTTATTCATGAATTCTTTATTTTATATGGTTGTGATCAAGTCTGGGGGAGAGATCGAGTTATGCACGTGCACACACTTTGCGTAGCATGTTAGAATGTGCTGAGTTAGGATTCTCAATTTTGTTGCACACATTGCATACATTTGCACCTAGTTCACGCGTACTTAATCGCACGCGCTTATTGGGTATTGCTGCGAGGTTCCCCGCTCGTAAGAATTGGATTGTTAGTGTAGGAGTGAGGGGTGGAGAAAAATGTTGACTCGAGTAGTGCTCTAGTCGAGTGCTCCCGTCACGCCTAGAAATTCAATTAGAGTAGAATTAAATTCAATGTTGTAATTTAATTATTTCTATTATAGTAGTTGCAATTTATTTTACTCTAGTGGTGAATCTGGTGAATCCAACGGTAGCATATGGTCGAGTGTAGCAGGATTAGTAGTAGCTTATTACTAGGGTCGGAAAGAAGGATAAACTTTCTCGGTGGCTAGAACTTGCACTAGGCGACTCTTGAAACGATTGCGTTGAATAACTCATTATAAAGCGTGATGTAGGCCGTTTCTTGATCCGATTGTGCTTTTGAAATCCTAACCAATGTAATCACCCTTGCAAGCCCACTTGAGCCCACCTATCCCTCTTGTTTAGCTCCACTTAAATTTCACCAAAGCCATACAGCCAAACCTATATTCGCACCAACAAATGAGTTTGAAAGAAATTTATATATCTATCACGTTTGGTGTTATCTTTGATGTGTATTTATAAAGTGCTTACAAAAGATATATATGTCGAGAAGAGAAAAAAAATTGTGCAAAAAGAACTTTCAAATACAATCTCTCGATAAAACAATGTATGGCCTGCTTAGCGCACACCTAGTGTCCAGTTGAAGTCTGGGGTGTTGTATGGTTCTTGAAATTGTTGCATTTGTGATTTTATACTCTTAAGTACTCCGGTTATGTTGAGTGTGATGCCCATCGTTCTTCTACTTATCTAACCTAAACTCAACCTAAGCCAAATCTTAACCTATAAGTCCTATTGATTTTAGATATGAGTCATCTCATGCAGTGGAGAGAGTGCGAACGTGCAAGCCTATGGACACCGACTTTGATGGATTTCTTAGGAGATTGTCCCGAATTTTGATTCGAGTAATACTCTACTCATTAGTCACGCTATTGTCCCTTGTGCGCGACCGAAAGATTCACCGGGATTCACCATCCGAGTAAACTAGATTTCAAATTACTGTTCTAGAAATAGTTAAATATAATCTTGAGTTAAATTCTATTCTAACGTATTTCTACGCACGTGAGCATGCGACTTCGCGTGGATCTCTACCGCTCAGACTCACTCTAACACCCAATTGTTTAGACGGGAGAGCTGAGTAGTTTTCCCGAGACGTGCAAACGGTTAAGTGTGGGGGTGTGATGAGTCTCATTTATGTACACTTCTATAGACTCATCCGGGCTAGTTTTCACTCTCATGTGCGTCATTTTCGAGCTATTATTGCATCTATTTCTCTTATGCTCATTCATGCGCACTTGCGTGCTTTGTGCTCCTTTTAAGCCCGTTTTGGTGTGCATTTGCGCTCCATGTTATTGGGGGTAAGCACATGGTGCTCCCCAATCCTTTTTCTATATTTGATTGGTGCTGGAGGTGTATTCCTAGCTGGATTGTTGTTCTTACAGGTGGTTGAATCATCCCCTTTTGCCCAGAAATCATGATTGTGTATAGCGCACGGTCGTGCGTTTTCTTGAGGCACGGACGGCTGCGGTCGTGCGCCTTCATCTGGGGAGAAAACCGGTGATCTGATTTTTTCGTGCGTTTTTACGCACGGGCAGTTGCCCGGGCGCGAAGGAAACGCACGATCGCCTGTTTCGACTGATTTTTAGCCAATCTGAATCTGTTCGTGCATTTTTACGCACGGGCGGATTCACCCGTGCGTGAGTAAAATGCACGGGCGCTGCTGCTTCTTCCTCAAGACAGTTTATTCGTTAAATAACGCACGAGCAACGCACGGTTGTGCGTTCGCCCGCGCGCGACTAAATTTCTGACCTTTTAGTATTTAAGGCAGGAAATCTGCTGCAATCGAAATCCCCCGGGGGAAAAGCTTCAGAAGCCCGCCATTTTCGCCCAGTTCTCCGTTCCACCACCGTTCGACCTAGGAGGAGCTCCGGTGACCTTTGGCTTGCAAATCTTCCGCTAAATCTCCCTCCTTGGCCACCTCCATCATCTTTGAGCTCAAGAACGCCAGACGGAGAGCTTCCGCTGCATTCAAGGTGTCGAACAAGAGTCACCTCGAGCTAGACCACGAAGAAGACGGGTAAAAGTAGAGGAAGGTGACAACTCCTCCGGACCCCGGACGCAACTGAAGACCGAGCACGGACGAGGCTTGACAAACCTACGATTCTGGCCGAGAATCTTCAGCATAGTCTTCGAGCTTCGGTTTCCTCTTTTCCCCTTCGCTTTGCTTCAGAGTTTTCCTTTTATGTGTTTGTTATTGTGGATGATGTTCATAAACTCTGTGTTTTAGTTAATATGATTTCATGTTTGTGAGATCTTGTGTGGTTTATAAGATTTGAGGAGCGCCGTAGTCCCCCATCCAGTCCACCGCTTTGTAGTGCTCCGCACTAGCAATTGCTAATTGCGTGTTCCGCGACGAGGTGCCTACGACCCTCCTCCGATAGCCTTCTCGTTCACCGCGCTCACCGAAGCACTGCATCGCGACCGTTGCATCCATCCCGCCCTGAGAAGCGGAGTTTTGACCCGCATTTCATTTCTGTGTAGTAATTTAGGAAACCAAAATCAAAGCCCCGATTTTTCCTTTAATTTACTCTCGTAATTATTTTTTCAATCCGAAGAGTCAAACTAACCACGCGCATTCCTTGAGAGACGATATTCGGGGACGTACTCCCAACTTTATTACTTGTGCGACCGGTGCACTTGTCGTTACCGCATCAGTATAGAAAATGTATTTATGATAAAATCCATTCGCTAAAATAGCATAATTTCATTTCATTTTGTTGGACATGATTTTCATATCTTGATCATTGCTGCTTCTTGAAAAATTAGAAAAATTATCTTTAATAACAAAATTCTTACATAACTTTGCAAATAGGTAATATAGCTAATCAAACTATTACATTAAATTGCATTAAGAAACACAAATAAGTGCTTTAGGCTCAGTTTGGGGGACTTATTTTCACCGGTCAAGCGGTCACGACCGCATGAACCGGACCTTAAATAAGTCCCCCCAAACGGAGCCTTAATGTCTGGAATGGTGTTGCCACTTGAAAAAGCATAGCATATTATCTCCAATATTTTCAAGCAATTTGTCTAATTTGCATTGCTAACAGTCATGTTTTCCATCAACTTCTACCTAAACTGAGTACCAAAACCAGCAGAAATAATGTTCAAAAGTTGGCTTGAACCGATTTCTTCCATAAGTAGCTACGTCAATCTCCCTTAGATACTCTTACTTTCCATCACATAGATTTAATTTTCACCTGGAGTTTTATGCCCCCGCCGACCGTCACCGCCCGCTCATATGCGGGCGCAATCCGCTCGAATGAGGGCAAAGCTGTCTTCCTGTTTATTCCTCATTTGCGATCAACTGCAAGTGCTTGCATCATTGTCATTACACGGTTATTTAGGCAACAATTTTCGTTTGCTGCAATTTCTTATTATTCAGGTTTTTGAAATGAGTTGTGCTGTAATTTCTTTCTATTCAGGTTAGCAACCACTTCTTATGGAAAAGATGCCGACTTGACTAATTTTAAATGGTTTTGACCCTGAGTTGTCCATGCTCGCCAAAGGTTCGGCACTAAAATCTTCTTATTTAGCATGAAAGCAGATACTTTTGTGTGGTTACTTTTAGTTTAATGGAACATACCATCAATTTCTAAGTGTGCAATTTCTTATTATTCAGGTTTGCCCCTGCATCCACGTTATATGACTTTTGTATGCAGAATCCTAATTCCGTTAAATGATTTTTGCTCTACATTGTGTGTAATCCTAATCACTTTGTATGTTAGCCCTTGGATTTGTCTTCCAGTGATTAGGATTACACACAAAAGTGTATAATCATAATCATTCTGCATCTACCTTCTCCTGCTTCTACATTGTATGACTTCTGTCTCAATCTCTCGATGTAAGTTTAGCCCTTGGATTTGTCTCACAGCCCAACATGTGATTTCCATGCCTATTACGTTATTTTACTATCATTTTAGACTGTTTGGAAAGGAGGTGAATTCCTTGGGGAAGGTAGATGCCAACTCTTGACCAAACCAATTGAGGAGAAATTTGCTGCGTCAAGCTGAAGGTGTGCTGGGTGCTAGAATTTTAGTATTTTGCATTAAAAATTTATGCAGATAATGGAAATGGAGCTGAATAAAAATAAAATTTTAAGCCATTTAATTGATGTTTGTCTTCAGAGTAATATAATTATTAATCATGTGATATACATGTTATTTGTTGTTGTATGTTTTGTCAGCCACTTCACCTCCCATGTGTTACATATCGTTTGCTACTATGGTAAGAAGAGGGATGTGATATACATGCTATTTGTTATGGCTTTGTTGTATGAAATCATGTCCAACAAAAGGAAATGAAATTATGCTATTTTAGCGAATGAATTTTAGCATAAACACATTTTCTATACATGCAACATGCATGCACTTTTTTGAAAGAAATGAACATTAGATTTCTTTTCAATTGCAACATACTTACATGTACTAAGTTTATAGCTATATAACATATTGCTCATGCTAAACCTATCTGGAATTTAGGAAGCGCCTGTCATAAAGTTTTTAGCAATACCAAAACCCCAACTTATACTTATCAGACATGAATATCAGAATTGATAATAGAAAAACATACCAAAGTCGAAGCAGCATTTACTCGACAGAGGAAAGAAAAAGACACGTTAAGATAATAATCATCTTCTTCTATAATATTTGAGTAAACAACAACAAATAATTACTGAGTACATAGTATTTTCGCACTCTCATGTAATTCAAGAACTCAAACTAAAGCATGATTCTCAAATTAACCTTTTATTTTTGCATTTTCCTTGGATGTCCAAATGCAAAAATAGAGCAATCGCTCAAAATCCCATAAAGACAAAACATGCAGTATCAAAAGACATCATATCATGTGTATGACACCAACAAAAATCAAAACCATACAAAGAAATAACAAAAACGTTAACACTGTGTCGTGTCTTGGAATTAAGCAATAAAGAAAGATTCCCTAACCTAGCTGGATGATCAAGGTCTTTCTTTTGTACACTCAACGTATATACTTTGGCGTGCCTTTGCGGCCACGACTTAAAACTCTTAGAGTAAATTCTGCAAACGTGAAGTGAACACTCTCATATGACACATGTAATAACTAAAAAGTCATCTTCTGTTCTTAAATTAAATATAGAAGAGAATATGAAATTGAAAAATACAGCTGTAATAGAGGTGTTTCATGATAGTTGTGTGTAAAATGAATGCATCCAACACAATTTTAATAACTTTCACCATCAAAATTCTGATTCGATACACACCACAAACAATGTAATAATAAGCAAAATATAAAGGGGCAGAGAGCCTGGTAAAAAA
The DNA here is from genome assembly GCA_033032865.1 of Dactylorhiza incarnata. Taxonomy (NCBI): domain Eukaryota; kingdom Viridiplantae; phylum Streptophyta; class Magnoliopsida; order Asparagales; family Orchidaceae; genus Dactylorhiza; species Dactylorhiza incarnata. The sequence continues at coordinate 39,168 of JAWHQI010002220.1, forward strand.
CACATTCCAGTCCCAGCGATTTCTCACCTCATCGGAGGAGCCGATTGATCCTCCATCGGGCTGGCGAACCAAAAAGGAGTCGATTGGGTTTCGATTCCAAACCTGGCAAGAGGGAAAAAATATCGAAGGAGAGGATTAATAGGAGGCATCTCTGGTTATCTGCCTCATTTTTATGCATTTGTTTCAGGTTAGATATCTCCATTCCCTCCATGAGAAGATTAATATGTCAAACCTTCGAAGAGAATAACAGGAAAAATGAATTTACTGAAAAAAAGATTAAATCCATATTTCAATGTACAAAAATAGTAAACTGAAAATCTCAATGAAAAGCCTGGTTCAGAAGTGAATACCGGTTCAAAAGTGAATACCCGATGGAGACAAACATATACGACATGATTATCTGATGTAGATCAATCTCCTAAAAGTGGGAACCTGCTCTAGCTTAAAAAATGGAGTCAAACATATACCCTATCTCCTAGGAAAATGTTGTAGATCGACCACAGAAATTGCAACGATTGCTGATTCTCCATTCACTCCGTGAGAAATTTAAGATCGAATCGGATTGTTGATGCTGAACCCTAAACCAATGCTTGGACTTTAAAGAGAAGAAGGCAGAAGATTCAGCAGTGGTGAGACAAAAAATCTGCTGCAATCAGAGATCGCGTGAGAAGATGAGATCGCTAGATAAAATTGTTGCAATCTGTTCCAGTAAATGGGATCTTACCGGAGGTTTGAAGGGTGTGGTGTTGGCTAGGTCTTCAGAAGCGGCGGATTTGTTGATGCCGGGGTTTCGTGGAGTAGAAGCGTCGCCGTTGAAGATGATCTCCTGGGAAGATGCCCTAGCATCGTGCTGGAAGGATGGGTGGCCTTTGCTAGAAGTCGGAGAGAACCACCTCTTTCGAGCGCGAGTTGGAGACGTCGGCCGGCTGCGGCGTGGAGCCGGCGAGCCGAAGATCCCAGAGCTTATCAGTTGGCGTCGCAAAGATCCGAAATGGCGAGCTCGACATGCCCTGGCTTGCGTGGAAAGAAATGTCTAGCGGGAGGCGTCCCAAGGTATGCCGCCCAAATGAACGCTACTAGGATTCATTTGATGGCCTAGATTTAATCAAAGGTTCCTATTAGATGGTTGCGATTGAATCCATGAGCCTCAAGATACTTCTTATATATACGAGTGAAACGGCACGGGCCTCCGGCCCTATGTGAGTGCAACGGCGTGGGCGGCGATATTTAGCGTGGGCGGCGACATTTATCGTGGGCGCTGACTCTCTCTCTCTCGTCGGGATGGTGAAATTTGTCGTGCTCGCTGACTCTTAGCGGGCTTCGCCCGCATTCGAGCGGGTTGGACCCTCTTAAGAGCAGGCTGCGCCCGCCTATGGGCGGACTACGCCCTCATATGATGAGTAGGGTGCGCCCGCATATAAGCACTGACTTTTATTCAAAACATATGCATATGACTACTTAAAATGATCGTAAAAATATGAATCAATATTTCTATTTTTTTTTGTAAAAAAATTATATTTTTACCTAATAATTTAATTTCTCTCTACCTCTCTCTCTCTCCCTATCTCTATTCATATCCCTATCTCATATAGGTATAAGAGGGCTATAAAGATTCCTTATGTTGGAACCTTAGGTTTGATTTGAGTTAGGATCCACCTTTAATATCTAAGTTTATATCATAACATATTGTATAACTTAGATTAAATATCATTAAGAAAGAAAGCTGAAATAGACATATATTTAATAGGCTGAAAAATAAGAGAAGAATTAAATTTACACATATTCTCTGCGTTCGACGAACGGCTATCGGCGTTCGACGAACGCTATCTGCGTTCGACGAACGACGCCTTGCGATCGACGAATGACGTGCATTCTGCGCTCGACGAATCCAGCCTATCTCAGCGGTCGACGATCCCAGCGGTTCAGCGGTCGACGAACAGATTATCTCAGCGTTCGACGAATGGCTATCGGCGTTCGACGAATATTCAGCAAATGTTCAGAAACAGTAAATCAAATTAACAGGTCGACGAATTTGACCCTCAGCTCGACGAATTTCTGCAGCATTATTTTTATATCATTAAATATTACTTATATGCTGTCAGATTTATTTAAAGTAATAATTTATTTATTCTAATTATATATTGCTATATATTACTGATCTGACTTTACAGCCGTGAAAGCATTTAATGCTGTAGCCGTTTGGCAAAAGCATTTAATGTTGTAGCCGTTGCAGCAAATCTAAACACGGCAAGTTATCTTCTCAAGGATCTGGAAAAGAAAGAAATATTATTTCTTTCCTCTTTGGTCAGCAAGGATTCAAAACACCCGAAAGAAGACAACAACTCTTTTACACGACAGCAGGAAGCATTTCTTTATACAGCAGATAATAAGCAGCAGAATATATTACAGCAGATAATATATATATCGGAATATATACAGCTGTTCTGTCTTGACATATATATACAGAATATATATTGTTGTACAGATACATATTATAGACAGAATACATTATCATATTGATGTACATGAATAAGAGAAGAAGAAGAAGAAGAGAAAAGGAAGAACAGAGCAAAAAGAAGAACAGATCAAAATATATTTTCTTTTTGCTAACCCTTTCTTGCAGATCTTCTACAACCTGAGACACCAAATCAATATCATTTGCTCAGGGAGAAGAAGAAGAACATCACAATCTAGAGAAGGAGCTCCATCCAAAGCTGTCAACTATTCTAAATCAGACGGGGGGGGGGGGGGGGGGGGGGGGGGGGGGGGGGGGGGGGGGGGGGGGGGGGGGGGGGGGGGGGGGGGGGGGGGGGGGGGGGGGGGGGGGGGGGGGG
>JAWHQI010002221.1:0-41961 GCA_033032865.1 Dactylorhiza incarnata
GATTTAGGATTGTGGATACATGATTTAGGATTTAGGATTGCAGATTTAGGATTGCGGATTTATGATTTAAGATTTAGGATTTAGGATTAGAATTGTGGATTAAGGATTGTGGATTTAGGATTTATAATTATGAATTTAGGATTTAGAATTAAGGATTGCGTATTTAGGATTTAGGATTTAGGATTGCGTATTTAGGATTTAGGACATATGATTGTGGATTTAGAATTTAGGATTTATGATTACGGATTACGGATTTAGGATTTAGGATTTAGGAGTACGGATTGTGGATTTAGGATTGCGTATTAAGGATTTATGATTTAGGATTGCGGATTTAGTATTTGGGATCGCGGGTTTTGGATTTATTATTGTTGATTTAGGATTGTGGATTTAGCATTTAGAATTTAGGATTGCGGATTTGGGAATTAGAATTTAGGATTGTGGATTTAGAATTTAGGATAGCAAATTTAGGATTTATGATTGTGGATTTAGGATTTAGGATTGCGGATATAGGGCTTAGGATTTAAGATTTAGGATTGTAGATTTAGGATTTAGGATGTAGGATTGCGGATTTAGAATTTATGGGATTTTGGATTCCGTATTTAAGATTTAGGATTGCGGATTTTGGATTTTGGATTGTGAATTTAGGATTGCAAATTTAGTATTTAGGATTGCGTATTTAGGATTTAGGATTGCGGATTTAGGATTGTAGATTTAGGATTGCGGATTGCAAATTTAGGATTTAGGATTGCGAATTTAGGATTGTATATTTAGGATTTAGGATTAAGGAGCGCGGATTGCGGATTTAGGATTTAGGATTGCGGATATAGAATTTAGGATTTAGGATTACGGATTTAGGATTTATGATTTAGGATTACGGATTGCGGATTTAAGATTTAGTATTGCGGATTTAGGATTTAGGATTACGGATTTGGGATTAAGGGTTTATGATGGAGGATTAAAGATATAGTATTGCGTATTACGGATTTAAGATTTAGGATTGCTGATTGAGGATTTAGGATTTAGGATTGCGGATTTAGGATTATGATTTAGGATTGCAGATTTAGAATTTAGGATTGCAGATTTATAATTTAGGATTTAGGATTTAGGATTGTGTAATGCAGATATAGGATTTACGATCTAGGATTGCGAATGATTTTGAATTTAGGATTACGGATTTAGGATTTAGGATTTATGATTGTGTATTACGGAGTTAGGATTATGATTTAAGATTGCCGATTTAGGATTACAAATTGCGGATTTAGGATTTAGGATTGCGGATTTCGAATTTAGGATTTAGGATTGCGGATTTCGAATTTAGGATTTAGGATTGCGGATTTAGGATTTAGGATTACGGATTTAGAACTTTAGGCTTGCGGATTTAGGATTACGATTTTAGGACTTAGGATTTAGGGTTTAAGATTGCGGATTGCGACTTTAGGATTTAGGATTGCGGATTTTGGAGTAAGGATTTAGGATTGCGTATTTGGGATTTAGGATTAGGATGCAGGATTTAGGATTGCAGATTTAGGATTTAGGATTTAGAATTTAGGATTAGGATTGTGGATTTAGGATTTAGGATTTAGGATTTAGATTTGCGAATTTAGGATTTATGATTTAGGATTGCGGATATAGGATTTAGAATTTAGGATTGCAGATATAGGATTTAGGATTTAGGATTAAAGATCGCAGATTTATAATTTAGAATTTAAGATTGCAGATTTAGAATTTAGGATTAAAGATTTGGGATTGCAGATTTAAGATTGCGGATTTAGTATTTAGGATTAGGATTGTGGATTTAGGATTTAGAATTTAGAATTGCGGATTTAGGATTTAGTATTTAGAATTGCGGATTTAGGATTTAGGATTTAGGATTGCGTATTTAGAATTTAGGATTTTGGATTACGGAGTTAGAATTTAGGATTAAAGATTTAGGATTACGAATTTAGGATTTAGGATTAAGGATTTAGGATTGCGGATTTAAGATTTAGGATTTAGGATTTAGGATTTAGGATTGCGGATTTAGGATTTAGGATTGTAGATTCAGGATTAATGGGATTTATGATTTAGGATTGCGGATTTAGGATTGCGAATTTAGGATTGCAGATTTAGGAATTAGGATTGTGGATTGTGGATTTGGGAATGCGGATTTAGGATTTAGGATTGCGGATTTACGATTTAGGATTGCGGATTTTGGATTTATGATTTTGGATTTAGGATTGCGGAGTTAGAATTTAGGGGATTTAGGATTTTGTATTGCGGATTTCATATTGTGGATTTAGGATTTATGATTGAAGATTTAGGATTTAGGATTGCGGATTTAGGAATTAGGATTGCGGATTGTGGATTTAGGATTGCAAATATAGGATTTTGGATTACGGATTTAGGATTGCGGATTTAGGATTGTGGATTAAGGATTTAAGATTTAGGATATAGGATTGTGGATTTAGGAGTTAGGATTGCGGATTTAGGATTGCGGATATATGATTTAGGATTGCGGATTACGAATTTTGGATTTTGGATTGCGGATTTAGGATTTAGGATTGCGGATTTAGGATTTATGATTGCGGATTTAGGATTTAGAATTGCAGATTTGGGATTGGGGATTTAGGATTTAGGATTCTGTATTTAGGATTGTGAATTTAGGGTTTAGGAATTTGGATTGCGGATTTAGGATTTAGGATTGCGGATTGCGAATTTAGGATTTATGAGTGCGGATTGTGGATTTAGGATTTAGGATTGCGGATTAAGGATTTATGATTTAGGATTGCAGAATTAGGATTTAGGATTTAGGATCGTGGATCGTGGATTTTTGGATTTAGCATTGGGGATTTTTTATTTCGGATTTAGGATTTAGGATTTAGGATTGCGGAGTATTTAGAATTTAGAATTGCGGATTTAGGAATTAGGATTTAGGATTGTGGATACATGATTTAGGATTTAGGATTGCAGATTTAGGATTGCGGATTTATGATTTAAGATTTAGGATTTAGGATTAGAATCGTGGATTAAGGATTGTGGATTTAGGATTTATAATTACGAATTTAGGATTTAGAATTAAGGATTGCGGATTTAGGATTTAGGATTTAGGATTGCGTATTTAGGATTTAGGACATATGATTGTGGATTTAGAATTTAGGATTTATGATTACGGATTACGGATTTAGGATTTAGGATTTAGGAGTACGGATTGTGGATTTAGGATTGCGTATTAAGGATTTATGATTTAGGATTGCGGATGTAGTATTTGGGATTGTGGGTTTTGGATTTATTATTGTTGATTTAGGATTGTGAATTTAGCATTTAGAATTTAGGATTGCGGATTTGGGAATTAGAATTTAGGATTGTGGATTTAGAATTTAGGATAGCAAATTTAGGATTTATGATTGTGGATTTAGGATTTAGGATTGCGGATATAGGGCTTAGGATTTAAGATTTAGGATTACAGATTTAGGATTTAGGATGTAGGATTGCGGATTTAGAATTTATGGGATTTTGGATTCCGTATTTAAGATTTAGGATTGCGGATTTTGGATTTTGGATTGTGAATTTAGGATTGCAAATTTAGTATTTAGGATTGCGTATTTAGGATTTAGGATTGCGGATTTAGGATTGTAGATTTAGGATTGCGGATTGCAAATTTAGGATTTAGGATTGCGAATTTAGGATTGTATATTTAGGATTTAGGATTAAGGAGCGCGGATTGCGGATTTAGGATTTAGGATTGCGGATATAGAATTTAGGATTTAGGATTACGGATTTAGGATTTATGATTTAGGATTACGGATTGCGGATTTAAGATTTAGTATTGCGGATTTAGGATTTAGGATTACGGATTTGGGATTAAGGGTTTATGATGGAGGATTAAAGATATAGTATTGCGTATTACGGATTTAAGATTTAGGATTGCTGATTGAGGATTTAGGATTTAGGATTGCGGATTTAGGATTATGATTTAGGATTGCAGATTTAGAATTTAGGATTGCAGATTTATAATTTAGGATTTAGGATTTAGGATTGTGTAATGCAGATATAGGATTTACGATCTAGGATTGCGAATGATTTAGAATTTAGGATTACGAATTTAGGATTTAGGATTTATGATTGTGTATTACGGAGTTAGGATTATGATTTAAGATTGCGGATTTAGGATTACAAATTGCGGATTTAGGATTTAGGATTGCGGATTTCGAATTTAGGATTTAGGATTGCGGATTTCGAATTTAGGATTTAGGATTGCGGATTTAGGATTTAGGATTTAGGATTTAGGATTACGGATTTAGAACTTTAGGCTTGCGGATTTAGGATTACGATTTTAGGACTTAGGATTTAGGGTTTAAGATTGCGGATTGCGACTTTAGGATTTAGGATTGCGGATTTTGGAGTAAGAATTTAGGATTGCGTATTTGGGATTTAGGATTAGGATGCAGGATTTAGGATTGCAGATTTAGGATTTAGGATCTAGAATTTAGGATTAGGATTGTGGATTTAGGATTTAGGATTTAGGATTTAGATTTGCGAATTTAGGATTTATGATTTAGGATTGCGGATTTAGTATCTAGGATTGCATATTTAGAATTGAGAAATGTGGATTTAGGATTTACGATTTATGGTTACAAATTTAGGATTGCGGATTGCGAATTTAGGACTTACGATTTAGGATTATAATTTAAGATTGCTGATTTAGGATTGCGGATTTAGGATTGCAGATTTAGGTTTTATGATTTAGGATTACGGATTTAGGACTTAGTATTGTGGTTTTAAGATTTAGGATTACAGATTTAAGATTTAGGATTATGGATTTAGGATTGCGGATTGAGACTTTAGGATTTAGGATTGCTAATTTTGGATTGAGGATTTAAGATTGCGGATTTAGGATTGTGGATTGTGGATTGTGGATACATGATTTAGTATTACGGATTTAAGATTGCGGATTTAGAATTTAGGATTAGGATTGTAGATTTAGGATTTAGGATTTAGAATTTAGAATTTAGAATTGCGGATTTAGGATTTAGGATTGCGGATTTAATATTTAGGATTTTGGATTTATGATTTAGGATTACGTATTTAGGATTTAGGATTTAGGATTGTGGATTGTGGATTGTGGATTGTGAATTTAAAATTTTGGATTAAAGATTTAGGATTGCAGATTTAGGATTGCAGATTTAGGATTGCGGATTTAGGATTAGGATTGTGGATTTAGGATTAGGATTGTGGATTTAGGATTTAGAATTGCAGATATAGGATTTATGATTGCAGATTTAGGATCTATTATTTATGATTTAGAATTTCGTATTTAGGATTTAGGATTGCGGATTGCGGATTTAGAATTTATGATTTAGGATTATGGATTTAGGATTTAGGATTAAGTGCTTAGGATTGCGGATTTAAGATTTAGGATTTAGGATTGCGGATTTAGGATTTATGATTGCAGATTTAGAATTTATGGGGATTTATTACTTAGGATTGCGGATTTAGGATTGTGGATTTAGGATTTAGGATTGCGGATTTGGGATTAATGATTGCAGATTTAGGATTTATGATTGTGGATTGTGGATTTAAGATTTTAGGATTTAAGATTTGGGATTTGGGAATGCGGATTTAGGATTACGGATTTAGTATTTAGGATTGAAGATTTTCAATTTATGATTTAGGAATTAGGATTGTGGATTTAGGATTTATGATTGCAGATTTAGGATTTAAGATTTAGGGATTATGATTTTGAATTTAGAATTTAGGATTGCGGATTACGGATATAGGATTTATGATTTAGGATTACGGACTTAGGATTGTGGATTAAGGATTTAAGATTTAGGATTGCGAATTGCGGATTTAGGATTTAGAATTGTGGATTTAGGATTTAGGATTGCGGATATAGGATTTAGGATTGCGGATTACGAATTTTGGATTTAGGATTGCGGATTTAGGATTTAGGATATATGATTTAGGACTGCGGATTGCGGATTTAGGAATTAGAATTGTGGATTTGGATTGCGGATTTAGGATTGCGGATTTAAGATTTATGATTGCTGAATAAGGATTGCGGATTTAGGATTTAGGATTTAAGATTAGGATTGTGGATTTAGGATTTAGGATTTAGAATTGCGGATTTAGAATTTAGGATTTAGGATTGCGGATTTAGGATTATGGATTTAAGATTGCGGATTTAAGATTGCGGATTTAGGATTGCTGATTTAGGATTGGGGATTTAAAATATAAGATTTAGGATTTAGCATTGCGGATTTAGGAATTAGGATTGTAGATTGTGGATTTAGGATTGTGGATTTATGATTTAGGATTGCGGATTTAAGATTAATGATTGCAGATCTAGGATTTAGGATTGCGGATTTAGGATTTAGGATTGCGGATTGCGGATTTAGGATTGCGGATTTAGAATTGCGGATTTAGGATTGCAGATTTAGGATTGTGGATTTAGGATTTCGGATTTAAGATTTGGGATTTCGGAATACGGATTTCGGATTTAGGATTGCAGATTTGGGACTTAGAATTAATATTTAGGATTGTGAATTTTGTATTTATGATTTAGGATTTAGGATTGCAGATTTAGGATTTAGGGGATTCAGCATTTCGTATTGCGGATTTAGAATTGCGGATTTAGGATTGCAGATTTAGGATTTAGATTTGCGGATTTAGGAATTATGATTACGAATTGTGGATTTAGGATTTTGGATTGCGGAATGCGGATTTAGGATTTAGGATAGTGGAATTAGGATTTGGGATTGCAGATTTAGAATTTAGGATTTAGGACTGTGGATTTAGGATTTTGGAATTAGGATTTAGTATTTAGGATTTCGGATTACGGATATAGGATTTAGCATTGCGAATTTAGGATTTAGGATTGCGGATTTAGGATTGTGGATTAACGATTTATGATATAGGATTGCGGAGTTAGGATTTAGGATATAGGATTGTGTATTTAGGATTTAGGATTTATGATTGTAGATTGCGGATTTAGGATTTATGATTTAGGATTGCGGATTTAGGATTGTGGATTACGAATTTAGGATTGCGGATTTAGGATTGTGGATTGCGGATTTATGATTTAGGATTTAGGATTGCGGATTGCGGATTTAGAATAGCAGATTTAGGATTTAAGAATCAGGATTTAGGATTGCAGATTTTGGATTGCGGATTTAGGATTTAGGATTTAGGAGTGCGGATTGTTGATTTAGGATTTAGAATTGCAGATTAAGGGTTTATGATTTAGGATTAAGGAACGCGGATTTTGGATTTAGCAATGTGGATTTAGGATTGCAGATTTAGGATTTAAGAATTAGGATTGCGGATTTAGCATTTAGAATTTAGGAATTAGGATTGTTGATTTAGGATTTAGGATTGTGGATACATGTTAGGATTTAGGATTGCAGATTTAGGATTGCGGATTTAGGATTGTGGATTTAGGATTGCGGATTTGGTATTTAGGATTTAGGATTGTGGATCGTGGATTTAGGAATTGGGATTGCAGATTTAGAATTTAGAATTTAGGATTGCGGATTTAGGACTTAGGATTATGGCTTTAGATTTAGGATTTAGGATTAGGGTTGCAGATATAGGATTTAGGATTTAGGAATGCAGATATAGGATTTATAATTTAGGATTTAAGATTGCAGATTTATAATTTCGGATTGTTGATTGCAGATTTAAGATTGCAGATTGCAGATTTAGGATTTAGGAATTAGGATTGATGATTTTGGATTTAGGATTATAAATTTAGGATTGTAGATTGTAGATTTAGGACATAGGATTGTAGATTGTATATTGTAGATTTAGGGCATAGGATTTAGGATTGCATATTACGGATTTAGGATATATGATTTAGGTTTGCGGATTTATGATTTATGATTTATGATTGTGGATTGCAGATTTAGGATTTAGGATTGCAGATTTGGGATTTATGATTGCGGATTTATGATTTATGATTGTGGATTCCAGATTTAGGATTTAGGATTTAGGATTGCCGATTACGGATTGCGCATTTAGGATTTAGGATTGCGTATTTAGGATTGTGGATTTAGGATTTAGGATTATGGATATAGGATTGCGGATTTATGATTGTTGATTGTGGATTTAGAATTTAGGATTGTGGATTGTGGATTTAAGATTTAGGATTTAGGATTGTGGATTTAAAATTTATGTGATATATCATTTAGATTACAGATTTAGGATTTAGGATTACGGATTTAGGATTTAGGATTTAGGATTTATGATTGCGGATTTAGGATATAGGATTGCGGATTTAGGATTGCGGATTTAGGATTTAGGATTTAGGATTGCGGATTCAGGATTTAGAATTTAGAATTTAGAATTATGGATTAAGGATTTAGAATTTAGGATTGCGGACTTAGGATTTAGAATTTAGGATTGCGGATTTAAAATTTAGGAGTAATGATTTAGGATTACGGATTTAGGATTAAGGATTGTGGATTGCGGATTGCGGATTGCGGATTTAGGATTGCGAATTTAAGATTTAGGATTTAGGATTGCGGATTTAGGATTGCAGATTTAGGATTTTGGGGATTGCGGATTTAGGATTGTGGATTTAGGATTCAGATTTAGGATATATGATTTAGGATTGCGGATTGCGGATTTAGGAATTAGGATTGTGAATTGAAGATTTAGGATTTAGGATTGTGATTTAGTACTTAAGATTTAGGATTGCGGATTGCGAATTTAGGATTTAAGATTTAGGATTTAGGTTTAAGGAGTGCGGATTGCAGATTTAGGATTTAGAATTACATATTTAGAATATATGATTTAGGATTACGGATTTAGGATTTAGGATTACGGATTGCAGATTTAGGATTGCGGATTTAGGATTACGGATTTGGGATTAATGATTTATGATTGCAAACTAAAGATTTATTATTGCGTATTACGGATTTAGGATTGCTGATTGCGGATTTAGGATTAAGGATTGCGGATTATGATTTAGGATTGCAGATTTAAGATTTAGGATTGCAGATTTAGAATTTAGGATTTAGGATTTAAAATTTAGGATTTAGGATTTAGGATTTAAGATTTAAGATTGTAGACCTAGGATTTAGGATTGTGAATTTTGAATTTTGGATTTAGAATTTAGGCTTGCGTATTTAGGATTTAGGATTTAGGATTTAGGATTTAGGATTTAGGATCTAGGATTGCAGATTTAGGATTTAGGATTACGCATTTAGGAGTTAAGATTTAGGATTGCGGATTTAGGATTTAGAATTATAGATTTAGGATTTAGGATTGCATATTTAGGATTGCGGATTTAGGATTTAGGATTTAGGATTGTAGATTGTGGATTTAGGATTGCGGATTGCGGATTTAGGATTTAGGATTTAGAAATTGGAAATTAGGATTTAGATTTAGGATTGCGGATAATGGATATAGGATTTAGGATTGTGGATTTAGGATTTATGATTGCAGATTTAGGATTAAGGATTAAGGATTTAGAATATAGGATTGTGGATTTAGGATTGTGGATATTGGATTGCGGATTTAGGATTTATGATTGAGGATATATGATTTAGGATTGCGAATTTAGGATTTAGGATTTAGGATTTAGGATTGCGGATTTACGATTTGTGATTTAGGATTGCGGATTGCGGTAGGATTGCGGATTTAGGATTCAGGATTTAGGATTGCGAATTTAGGATTTAGAATTTTGGATTGCGGATTTTGGATTTTGGATTTTGGATTTTGGATTTAGGGTTTTGGATTTAGGAGAACGGGTTTTGGATTTAGGATTGCGTATTAAGGATTTATGATTTAGGATTGCGGATTTAGTATTTGGGATCGCGGGTTTTGGATTTATGATTGTTGATTTAGGATTGCAGATTTAGCATTTAGAATTTAGGATTGCGGATTTATGAATTAGAATTTAGGATTGTGGATTTAGAATTTACGATAGCAAATTTAGGATTTATGATTGTGGATTTAGGATTTAGGATTGCGGATAAAAGGCTTAGGATTTAAGATTTAGGATTGCAGATTTAGGATTTAGGATGTAGGATTGCGGATTTAGAATTTATGGGATTTTGGATTGCGTATTTAAGATTTAGGATTGCGGATTTTGGATTTTGGATTGTGAATTTAGGATTGCAAATTTAGGATTTAGGATTGCGGATTTTGGATTGTGGATTTAGGATTGCGGATTGCAAATTTAGGATTTAGGATTGCGAATTTAGGATTGTGTATTTAGGATTTAGGATTAAGGAGCGCGGATTGCGGATTTAGGATTTAGGATTGCGGATATAGAATTTAGGATTACGGATTTAGGATTTAGGATTTAGGATTACGGATTGCGGATTTAAGATTTAGTATTGCGGATTTAGGATTTAGGATTACGGATTTGGGATTAAGGGTTTATGATGGCGGATTAAAGATATAGTATTGCATAATACGGATTTAAGATTTAGGATTGTTGATTGAGGATTTAGGATTTAGGATTGCGGATTTAGGATTATGATTTAGGATTGCAGATTTAGAATTTAGGATTGCAGATTTATAATTTAGGATTTAGGATTTAGGATTTAGGATTGTGTAATGCGGATTTAGGATTTACGATCTAGGATTGCGAATGATTTAGAATTTAGGATTACGAATTTAGGATTTAGGATATAGGATTGTGTATTACGGAATTAGGATTTACAATTGTGGATTTAGGATTATGATTTAAGATTGCGAATTTAGGATTACAGATTGCGGATTTAGGATTTAGGATTACAGATTGAGGATTTAGGATTGTGGATTGCGGATTTCGGATTTAGGATTTAGGATTCCGGATTTAGGATTGTGGATTTAGGATTTAGAATTTATGATTACGGATTTAGAACTTTAGGCTTGCGGATTTAGGATTACGAATTGAGGACTTAGGATTTAGGGTTTAAGATTGCGGATTGCGACTTTAGAATTTAGGATTGCGGTTTTTGGAGTAAGGATTTAGGATTGCGGATTTGAGATTTATGATTAGGATACAGGATTCAGGATTGCAGATTTAGGATTTAGGATTTAGAATTTAGGATTAGGATTGTGGATTTAGATTTGCGAATTTAGGATTTATGATTTAGGATTGCGGATTTAGGATTTAGGATTGCAGATTTAGAATTGAGAAATGTGTATTTAGGATTTACGATTTAGGGTAACAAATTTAGGATTGCGGATTGCGAATTTAGGACTTACGATTGTGGATTTAGGATTATGATTTAAGATTGCGGATTTAGGATTGCGGATTTAGGATTGCAGATTTAGGTTTTATGATTTATGATTTAGGATTACGGATTTAGGACTTAGTATTGTGGTTTTAAGATTTAGGATTACAGATTTAAGATTTAGGATTGTGGATTTAGGATTGCGGATTGAGACTTTAGGACTTAGGATTGCTGATTTTGGATTGAGGATTTAAGATTGCGGATTTAGGATTGTGGATTGTGGATTTAAGATTGCGGATTTAAGATTGCGGATTTAGAATTTAGGATTAGGATTGTAGATTTAGGATTTAGGATTTAGGATTTAGAATTTAGAATTTAGAATTGCGGATTTAGGATTTAGGATTGCGGATTTAAGATTTTGGATTTTGGATTTATGATTTAGGATTACGTATTTAGGATTTAGGATTTAGGATTTAGGATTTAGGATTTAGGATTTAGGATTGTGGATTGTGAATTTAGAATTTTGGATTAAAGATTTAGGATTGCAGATTTAGGATTTCGGATTTAGGATTGTGGATTTAGGATTAGGATTGTGGATTTAGGATTAGGATTATGGATTTAGGATTTAGAATTGCAGATATAGGATTTATGATTGAGGATTTAGGATCTATGATTTAAGATTTAGAATTTCGTATTTAGCATTTAGGATTTAGGATCGCGGATTTAGAATTTATGATTTAGGATTATGGATTTAGGATTTAGGATTAAGTGTTTAGGATTGCGGATTTAAGATTTAGGATTTAGGATTGCGGATTTAGAATTTATGATTGCAGATTTAGAATTTATGGGGATTTATTACTTAGGATTGCGGATTTAGGATTGCGGATTTAGGATTGCGGATTTAGGATTTAGGATTGCGGATTTGGGATTAATGATTGCAGATTTAGGATTGCGGATTTAGGATTTATGATTGTGGATTGTGGATTTAAGATTTTAGGATTTAAGATTTGGGATTTGGGAATGCGGATTTAGGATTTAGGATTACAGATTTAGTATTTAGGATTGCAGATTTTCAATTTATGATTTCGAAATTAGGATTGTGGATTTAGGATTTAGGATTGCAGATTTAGGATTTAAGATTTAGGGATTATGATTTTGAATTTAGTATTTAGGATTGCGGATTACGGATATAGGATTTATGATTTAGGATTACGGATTTAGGATTGTGGATTAAGGATTTAAGATTTATGATTGCGAATTGCGGATTTAGGATTTAGAATTATAGATTTAGGATTTAGGATTGCGGATATAGGATTTAGAATTGCGGATTACGAATTTTGGATTTAGGATTGCGGATTTAGGATTTAGGATAAATGATTTAGGACTGCGGATTGCGGATTTAGGAATTAGAATTGTGGATTTGGATTGCGGATTTAGGATTGCGGATTTAGGATTTATGATTGCTGATTAAGGATTGCGGATTTAGGATTTAGGATTTAAGATTAGGATTGTGGATTTAGGATTTAGGATTTAGAATTGCGGATTTATAATTTAGGATTTAGGATTGCAGATTTAGGATTACGGATTTAGGATTATGGATTTAAGATTGCAGATTTAAGATTGCGGATTTAGGATTGCGGATTTTGGATTGGGGATTTAAAATATAAGATTTAGGATTTAGCATTGCGGATTTAGGAATTAGGATTGTAGATTGTGGATTTAGGATTGTGGATTTATGATTTAGGATTGCGGATTTAGGATTGCGGATTTAAGATTAATGATTGCAGATCTAGGATTTAGGATTGCGGATTTAGGATTTAGGATTGCGGATTGCGGATTTAGGATTGCGGATTTAGAATTGTGGATTTAGGATTGCAGATTTAGGATTGAGGATTTAGGATTTCGGGTTTAAGATTTGGGATTTCGGAATACGGATTTCGGATTTAGGATTACAGATTTTGGACTTAGAATTAATATTTAGGATTGTGAATTTTGGATTTATGATTTAGGATTTAGGATTGCAGATTTAGGATTTAGGGGATTCAGCATTTCGTATTGCGGATTTAGGATTGCAGATTTAGGATTTAGGATTGCGGATTTAGGATTGTAGATTGTAGATTCATGATTAATGGGATTTATGATTTAGGATTGCGGATTTAGGATTGCAAATTTAGGATTGCAGATTTAGGAATTAGGAATGTGGATTGTGGATTTGGGAATGCGGATTTAGGATTTAGGATTGCGGATTTAGGATTTAGGATTGCGGATTTTGGATTTATGATTTTGGATTTAAGATTGCGGAGTTAGAATTTAGGGGATTTAGGATTTTGTATTGCGGATTTCGTATTGCGGATTTAGGATTTAGGATTGAAGATTTAGGATTTAGGATTGCGGATTTAGAAATTAGGATTGTGGATTGTGGATTTAGGATTGCGAATATAGGATTTTGGATTACGAATTTAGGATTGCAGATTTAGGATTGTTGATTAAGGATTTAAGATTTAGGATATAGGATTGTGGATTTAAGAGTTAGATTGCGGATTTAGGATTGCGGATATATGATGTAGGATTGCGGATTACGAATTTTGGATTTTGGATTCCGGATTTAGGATTTAGGATTGCGGATTTAGGATTTAAGATTGCGGATTTAGGATTTAGAATTGCAGATTTAGGATTGGGGATTTCGGATTTAGGATTCTGTATTTAGGATTGTGAATTTAGGGTTTAGGAATTTGGATTGCGGATTTAGGATTTAGGATTGCGGATTGCGAATTTAGGATTTAGGAGTGCTGATTGTGGATTTAGGATTTGGGATTGCGGATTAAGGATTTATGATTTAGGATTGCGGAATTAGGATTTAGGATTTAGGATCGTGGATTTTGGATTTAGCATTGGGGATTTATGATTGCGGATTTAGGATTGCGGATTTAGCATTTAGAATTTAGAATTGCGGATTTAGGAATTAGGATTTAGGATTGTGGATACATGATTTAGGATTTAGGATTGCAGATTTAGGATTGCAGATTTATGATTTAAGATTTAGGATTTAGGATTAGAATTGTGGATTAAGGATTGTGGATTTAGGATTTAGAATTACGAATTTAGGATTTAGAATTAAGGATTATGGATTTAGGATTTAGGATTGCGTATTTAGGATTTAGGACATAGGATTGCGGATTAGGAATTTAGGATTTAGGATTTAAGATTACGGATTACGGATTTAGGATTTAGGATTGTTGATTTAGGATTAAAAATTTAGGATTTAGGATTGCGGATTTAAGATTTAGGATTGCGGATTTAGGATTGCAGATTTAGGATTTAAGATTGCGGATTTAGGATATAAGAATTAGGATTTAAGATTACGGATTGCAGATTTAGGAATTAGGATTGTGGATTTGGATTTAGGATTGCGGATTTAGGATTAAGGATTGCGGATTTAGGATTTATGATTGGAGATTTATGATTTAGGATTTAAGATTTAGCATTGCGGATTTAGGATTTAAGATTTAGGATTGCGGATTTAGAATATAGGATTGCATAAGTAGTATTTAGGATAATGGATTTAGGATTGCGGATTGCGATTTAGGATTTAGTATTTATGATTGCGGATTTAGGATTTAGGATGCATATTTAGGGGATTGCGGATTGCGGATTTATGATTTAGGATTGTAGATTTAGGATTTAGTATTGCGGATATAGGAAATAGGATTGCGGATTGTGGATTTAGGATTAAAGGTTTGCAGAATGTAGATTTACGAGTTAGGATTTAGGATTGCGGAATTAGGATTTAGGATAGCAGATTTAGGATTTAGGATTGTGGATTTAGGATTGCGGATTGCGGATTTAGGATTTAGAAATTGGAAATTAGGATTTAGATTTAGGATTGCGGATTATGGATATAGGATTTAGGATAGTGGATTTAGGATTTAGGATTGCGGATTAAGGATTAAGGATTTAGGATTGTGGATTGTGGATTTAGGATTGCGAATTTAGGATTGCGGATTTAAGATTTATGATTGAGGATATAGGATTTAGGATTTAGGATTGCGAATTTAGGATTTAGGATTGCGAATTTAGGATTTAGGATTGCGGATTTACGATTTATGATTTAGGATTGCGGATTGCGGATTTAGGATTCAGGATTTAGGATTGCATATTTACGATTTAGAATTTTGGATTGCGGATTTTGGATTTTGGATTTAGGGTTTTGGATTTAGGAGTACGGATTGTGGATTTAGGATTGCGTATTAAGGGTTTATGATTTAGGATTGCGGATTTAGGATTTGGGATCGAGGGTTTTGGATTTATGATTGTGGATTCAGCAATTAGAATTTAGGATTGCGGATTTGGGAATTAGAATTTAAGATTGTGGACTTAGAATTTAGGATAGCAAATTTAGGATTTATGATTGTGGATTTTGGATTTAGGATTGCGGATATAGGGCTTAGGATTTAAGATTTAGGATTGCAGATTTAGGATTTAGGATGTAGGATTGCGGATTTAGAATTTATGGGATTTTGGATTGCGTATTTAATATTTAGGATTGCGAATTTAGGATCTTGGATTGTGAATTTAGGATTGCAAATTTAGGATTTAGGATTGCGTATTTAGGATTTAGGATTGCGGATTTAGGATTATGGATTTAGGATTGTGGATTTAGGATTGCGGATTGCAAATTTAGGATTCAGGATTGCGAATTTAGGATTGTGTATTTAGGATTTAGGATTAAGGAGCGCGGATTGCGGATTTAGGATTTAGGATTGCGGATATAGAATTTAAGATTTAGGATTACGGATTTAGGATTTATGATTTATGATTACGGATTGCGGATTTAAGATTTAGTATTGCGGATTTAGGATTTAGGATTACGGATTTGGGATTAAGGATTTATGATTGCGGATTAAAGATATAGTATTGCGTATTACGGATTTAGGATTTAGGATTGCTGATTGAGGATTTAGGATTGCGGATTTAGGATTATGATTTAGGATTGCAGATTTATAATTTAGGATTTAGGATTGTGTAATGCGGATTTAGGATTTACGATATAGGATTGTGAATGATTTAGAATTTAGGATTTAGGATTTAGGATTTAGGATTGTGCATTACGGATTTAGGATTTACAATTGTGGATTTAGGATTATGATTTAAGATTGTGGATTTAGGATTACAGATTGCGGATTTAGGATTTAGGATTACAAATTGCGGATTTAGGATTGTGGATTGCGGATTTAGGATTGTGGATTTAGGATTTATGATTTAGGATTACGGATTTAGGACTTTAGGATTGCGGATTTAGGATTACGAATTTAGGACTTAGGATTTAGGATTTAAGATTGCGGATTGCGACTTTAGGATTTAGGATTGCGGATTTTGGAGTAAGGATTTAGGATTGCGGATTTGGGATTTAGGATTAGGATACAGGATTTAGGATTGCAGATTTAGGATTAAGAATTTAGGATTAGGATTGTGGATTTAGGATTTAGGATTTAGGATTTAGATTTGCGAATTTAGGATTTATGATTTAGGATTGCGAATTTAGGATTTAGGATTGCAGATTTAGAATTGAGAAATGTGGATTTAGGATTTACAATTTAGGGTTACAAATTTAGGATTGCGAATTTAAGACTTACGATTGTGAATTTAGGATTATGATATAAGATTGCGGATTTAGGATTGCGGATTTAGGATTGCGGATTTAGGATTGCAGATTTAGGTTTTATGATGTAGGATTTAGGATTACGGATTTAGGACTTAATATTATGGTTTTAAGATTTAGGATTACAGATTTAAGATTTAAGATTGTGGATTTAGGATTGCGGATTGAGACTTTAGGATTCAGGATTGCTGATTTTGGATTGAGGATTTAAGATTGCGGATTTAGGATTGTGGATTGTGGATACATGATTTAGGATTGCGGATTTAAGATTGCGGATTTAGAATTTAGGATTAGGATTGTAGATTTAGGATTTAGAATTTAGAATTTAGAATTTAGAATTGCGGATTTAGGATTTAGGATTGCGGATTTAAGATTTTGGATTTTGGATTTATGATTTAGGATTACGTATTTAGGATTTAGGATTGTGGATTGTGGATTGTGAATTTAGAATTTTGGATTAAAGATTTAGGATTGCAGATTTAGGATTGCGGATTTAGGATTGTAGATTTAGGATTAGGATTGTGGATTTAGGATTTAGAATTGCAGATATAGGATTTATGATTGCGGATTTAGGATCTATGATTTATGATTTAGAATTTCATATTTAGGATTTAGGATTTAGGATTGCGGATTTAGAATTTATGATTTAGGATTACGGATTTAGGATTTAGGATTAAGTATTTAGGATTGCGGATTTAAGATTTAGGATTTAGGATTGCGGATTTAGGATTTATGATTGCAGGTTTAGGATTTATGGGGATTTATTACTTAGGATTGCGGATTTAGGATTGCGGATTTAGAATTTAGGATTGCGGATTTATGATTAATGATTGCAGATTTAGGATTTAGGATTGCAGATTTAGGATTGTGGATTGTGGATTTAAGATTTTAGGATTTAAGATTTGGGATTTGGGAATGCGGATTTAGGATTTAGGATTACGGATTTAGGATTTATTCTTTAGGATTGCAGATTTTCAATTTATGATTTAGGAATTAGGATTGTGGATTTAGGATTTAGGATTTAGGACTGCAGATTTAGGATTTAAGATTTAGGGATTATGATTTTGAATTTAGTATTTAGGATTGTGGATTACGGATATAGGATTTATGATTTAGGATTACGGATTTAGGATTGTGGATTAAGGATTTAAGATTTAGGATTGCGGATTTAGGATTTAGAATTGTGGATTTAGGATTTAGGATTTAGGATTGCGGATATATAATTTAGGATTGCGGATTACGAATTTTGGATTTTGGATTGCGGATTTAGAATTTAGGATATATGATTTAGGACTACGGATTGCGGATTTTGGATTAAGGATTGCGGATTATGATTTAGGATTGCAGATTTAAGATTTAGGATTGCAGATTTAGAATTTAGGACTTAGGATTTTAAATTTAGGATTTAGGATTTAGGATTTAGGATTGCGGTTTTACGATTTAGGATATCATAATTAGGATTTACGATTATGGATTTACAATTTAGGATTGCGGATTTAGGATTTAGGGTTTAGAATTTATGATTTAGGATTTAGGATTGCGGATTTAGAATTTAGGATTGCGAATTTAGGATTGCGGATTTAGGAGTTAGGATTTACGATTGTGAATTTAGGATTTAAGATTGCTGATTTAGGAATTAGGAAATAGGATTGCGGATATCGAATTTAGGATTACGAATTTAGGAGTTAAGATTTAGAATTGCGGATTTAGGATTTAGGTTTGCGGATTTAGGATTTAGGATTGCGTATTACGGATTTAGGATTTAGGATTGCAAATTTTGTATTTTGGATTGCGGATATGGGATTTAGGAATTAGAATATATAGTTTAGGATTGTGGATTTAAGATTTAAGATTACGGATTGTGGATTTAGGATTTAGATTGCGTATCTACGATTTAGGATTACGGATTTAGGATTGTTAATTTAGGATTGCGGATTAAATATTTAGGATTGCAGATATAGGATTTAGGATTGCAGATTTCGGATTTAGGATTGCAGATTTCGGATTTAGGATTTAGGAGTTAAGATTTAGGAATTAGGATTGTGGATTGTTGATTTAGGATTGCGGATTTAGGATATAGGATTTATGATTGCGGATTAAGGATTTATGATTGCAGATTTAGGATTGCGGTTTCAGGATTGTGGATTGCGAATTTATGATTTAGGATTGCAGATTGCGAATTTAGGATTGCAGATTTAGGATTTAGGATTTAGGATTTAGGATTTAGGAACGCAGATTTTGGATTTAGCATTGCGGATTTAGGATTTAGAATTGCGAATTTAGCATTTAGAATTTAGGATTGCGGATTTTGGAATTAGGAATTAGGACTATGGATTGTGGATTTAGGGTTGTGGATACCTTATTTAGGATTTAGGATGGCAGATTTAGGATTGCGAATTTAGGATTTAGGATTAGAATTGTGGATTTAGGATTTAGAATTACGGATTTAGGATTTAGAATTAAGGATTGCGGATTTTTGATTTAGGATTGCGTACTTAGGATTTAGGATTTAGGATTTAGGATCGAGGATTTAGAATTTAGGATTTAGGACTTAGGATTACGGATTACGGATTACGGATTACGGATACAGGATTTAGGATTTAGGATTGTTGATTTAGGATTAAGTATTAAGGATTTAGGATTGCGGATATAAGATTTAGGATTGCGAATTTAGGATTTATGAGATTTAGGATTGCGGATTTAGGACTGCGGATCAAGGATATATGATTTAGGATTTAGTATTGCGGATTTAGGAATTAGGATTGAGGATTTGGATTTTGGATTTTGGATTTTGGATTTAGAATTACGGATTTAGGATTGCGGATTTATGATTGCGGATTTATGATTGCAGATTTAGGATTGTGGGTTTAGGATTTAGCATTGCGGATTTAGGATTTAGGATTGCGGATTTAGTATTTAGGATTGCGTAATTAGGATTTAGGATTATGGATTTAGGATTGCGGATTTAGGATTTAGGATTTAGTATTTTTGATTGCGGCTTTAGGATTTAGGATTATAGTTTTAGGATTTATGTTTACGGATTTAGGAAATTAGGATTACGGATTGTGGATTTAGGATTTAGGATTTAGGATTGCGAAATGCGGATTTGGGATTTAGAATTGTGGAATTATGATTTAGGATTGCAGATTTAGAATTTAGTGTTTAGGATTGCGGATTTAGGATTTAGGATTTAGGATTTATGATTTAGGATTTAGTATTTAGGATTTAGGATTGCGGATATAGGATTGCAGATTTAGGATTTAAGATTGTGGATTAAGGATTTAGGATATTGGATTGCGGATTTGGGATATTGGATTGCGGATTTAGGATTTATGATTGTAGATTGCGGATTTAGGATTGTGGATTGTGGATTACGAATTTAGGATTTAGGATTGCGGATTGCGGATTTAGGATTTAGGATTTAGGATTTAGGATTGCGGATTGCGAATTTATGATTGCAGTGTTGGTGCCAAAAATGGTACCTCCAAAATTCACACTAAAGGGGGTGGGAGAAAACTGCGAAGTGTAGGTTACTGAGACAGAAGATGCTGAGGCAAAAGGAAAACGATCACAAAAAGGCGATCACGAAGAAATGAGACCGCTTACACAGGTTGTAAGCTGAAGCCCCGGAGCCAAAAGTCCTTTTTCCTGGTACCCCTACCCCTCTATTTATAGACGAGGGGGCTGCCCAAACGGGCAGAACTAAAAACTACGGGCTGCCCGGGATACAGGAGAGCCAGGGCAGGGAGAAGGGGTGCAGATAACAAAAAATAAGAAAAACAAGTAGACCGCTCAATCTAGCGGTCTCGCACTGCTCTGACCGCTTGACTCTTAGAAACTCTTAATTGAGAAAGCAGCTGGCGATCCGGGCGGTCACACAAACAGAGACCGCTGAGATCGGGAAAAAAGTGCCATGAGAGGAGGTCGCGGGCTTTCTGGGCAAACATAATCCCCGCACATTTTTAAGTTTCGCCTGGAACTTCGAAAATGTTAACTCTGACCGCGGAGACCGCGACCGTCATAAATGCATCTCGTTCTATAAATACCGGCTGATATCTCCATGCTCCGAGATATTGTGAAAAACTCAATCCTCGAGCGGTCACTGAAAAAGTCGGCAGGCGCGATCTCCTGCAAAGATGACCATACTTGACCTTTTAAAAACTCTTCCATCAAAAGCGAATTCTCCAGGAAAAAAGGAAAACGTTAGCTCGAAAAAAGGGAAGAGGGTGCCAAAAATCTTGTCGAAAGCGAGCGCTTCGAAGGGGACCGCCCGATCTCCGAAGAAATCTGAACTTCCGGAGGGTTCAGTTGTGCCGGTCTCTATCATTTCTGAGCCATCTAAAACTTCTTCAGATCCTGTGTTGAAATTATCTGACTTTTCAATTTCCTTTGACTGCCAGAAAACCCTGGAAATACTTGATCAAACAGCTTCCAAGCCACCGGAGACCGCATCTACCGAAACCATTTTGGCCGGTCTGCATCAAAAACATGCCGAAGCAGAATCTCTAAGACAAAAAATTGCTGATCACGTGGGAGCTGCTGGGAACAAGAAGAGAAAAGATTTGAGCCCTTCAAGTTTAACTTATAAAAGAAGCAGAAAAAATGAAGATGAAAAAGATGTGATCGCTCCGGGGGCGATCACACTGTCTGAATCTACCGATCCGGATATTATCGCGGAAACTTCAAAGGTGAGCGTTAAGGGCGATCCCTTCTTCCCTCCTGCGACCTCAGCTTTGTCAAGAGAGGATGATTCCGAATTAATCGCCTATCTTGATGAGGCTTCATCTAACAATTCGTCTTTTTCGTCGTTGCAGGTGTTGGATCCCTTTGAGGCTTCAACTCTTAGATATGCCGCTGTCGAGAAGGAGATCGCTGATAAGGAGAAGGAGATCGCTGACAGAGTGATCAAGGCGAGGGAGGAAGATAAAAAGAAGGAGAAAGAAGAGATGAAGAAGAAAAAGGCTGATGAGAAGAAAAAGGACAAGGAAAGGGAGAAAAAAGGAAAAAGGGAGAGAGAAGAAGAGGAGAGGAAAAAGGAAGCGGCTAAGACCGCCGAGGAGGAACGGGAGAAAGAGGTGCTCAGGGCTGCCGAAGAGAAGGCAGGTCTAATTGCTGAGGAAAGAGCGGCCCTGATTGCTAATGAGAAGGAAAAGGTTGCGGTCTTGCAGACCGCAGAGAATAAAAATTCTGAGGAGGAGATCGCGGAGAGATTGCAGATCGCCAAGGAGAAGGCTGCACTTTCTAGCGGTCTCCCAACTGATTCTCTTCAGGGAGACCGTTTAATCAAGGCTGCAACGGATCGTGCGGCGGCGGTCTCGATTTTGCGGTCTGGTAAGTATAAAATGATTCCTCAGCCGGTCAAGTTCCTTTCATTACCTACAGTTCGCCCTGCTTCTCCTGAAAGAAAACATGGGATCGTTTTTATTGAGACCGATGACATCCTCTTAAGTAATGAAGAATTAAAAAGGAGAAGGAAAGAGGGGGAAAAATCGCAGAAAAGAGATTTGGAAAGAATGGATCTGGAGTGCTTAAGGGGATCGGATCGTCTTTCTCTGACCGCAGATCCCGCGGTCACTAGAGATACCAGAAGAGATTTACGTGACCGCGATCTTAACTTCTTTCCAAGTACTTTTCTGTTTTATTCAAAAAAGCTTATTTGATTGTACGCTTTTGATTGAAGTAACCCATCTCTTGTGACCGCAGATAATGAAAATGTTGAGATCGAGGAGGGAGAGCTTCCTCAGCGCATTGAGATCCCCCCTCAGCTGACCAACATCCTCAACCCTATGTTCGAGGATGTTCGTTCTATGCTGATGAGGGAGCGGATTCAGAACGATCAGATCCGCGACCTCGAAGAAAAATTACGTTCCAATGAGAGGAAAATTCGCGAAGAATGCGATCTGAGGGTTGCCGAGATCGCGCGGTCTCTGAAGAAGGCTGAAAAGGAGGCTGAATATTATAAGGGGAAAGCTGCGGCGCTGTCCATGGAAAATGAGAGGCTGAGGAGCGGTCACGGAAAAATAACGATGCGACCGGGCGCCTCCAGCGATCATCCAGCGGAGAGACCGCAACCTGAGATTGTGCTGATTCCCATGGAGCAAGTGGACAAGGAGATGTCGAAAATCCACCGGTCTGCGATGCAGGCTAATCACAGCCTGGTGTCGGTTATGGCCGCGGTGAATGATATGCAAGATGTCGCCGCTCATGTAGGGAGAAACAGGCCTCTTAGGAGATGAACATTTATTTTGAGACCGAGCGGTCTCTGAATTTTTAAATATTCTGCCTTGTAATATTTTTACTATTAATGCTCCACCTGTTCTGTGACCTTTTTTATTTTATGCTTTGTGCGGTATTCTTTGATTTCAATTTCTTTATGCATGGAAAATCTATTACTGGTGCTATTACTTAATTTATTTGAGATCGCTAAGAACGAAATGTCTTCACTTAGCCTTGCTTAGATCGAGCGGTCTGAGAAATTCTTGCTGGACGATCTGCAGAAGGTAATGATTACGAAATGACCCTTTGACCTCTATAAATAGTTGTCTTCATATTCTTCATTTCATATCCTTTTGTATGCGTGCTAAACACCGGTCTCGGCGACCTCGAAAAATGGTGTCCGCTCGTGCCTCTTCTACTAATATTTTCTTGAGCTCTGATCACAAGCAAAGCCTCTTGTCCAAGGATGAATATATTGAATTTATTAAGAAGCATATGATCCAGACACAAATAGTTGTAAGACCGCCAGCTGAACAGGAAAGACTGAACTTTGGAGAAGAAAGAAAGTTTGTTATCCCTATCGATCACTTTGAGCTAGGGTTGAGAATTCCCCTCCCCTGGGAATGGCTAGAGATTTTGGAGTATTATGGTTTTGTGCTCGCTCAGTTGCCTCCAAACTCGATCGGTCTCGTTAATGTCTTCATAAATTACTTGAGATCGGTAAGAGTGACTTTTACGATGAACCTGTTCCGCGCGACTTTCACTGCAAAAGTTCTGAAGGAAGGCAAGAAAAAGGAAGAATTCAAAGGGCTGATGTACTTCTCAGCAGAAGGGATAAAAATTCTCAATCTTCCTAACAAGATTTCTTTCTGGACAGAAAGATTTCTTGTCTTTGAAGGTGACCTTGGCGGTCTCAAGAGCTCGCCCTCTCCGCGACCTGATAGCATTTTTAAGAAGATAAAGGCGGTCTCAGAGGAAGAGCTGAAGATTCTGGCCTTTTTGGCGGGTAAAAGAATCGATCTTGTTCATTATCTAGCGATCTGGCCTGAGATCGCGGAGATCACCCCTGCTGAAAGTAAGTTTTTCTTGCGGTCTCGAATAATTTCCTTCTGAATTCTTTTCCTAACTCCTTTTTTCTTTTTCCCTTTAGCGACCTTTGCGGTTCCTGCACAGGATCCTGTTTCCCCGGCAGCAGAAACTCTCACTCAGCGAGAGAGGAGGCTGAAGCGCGAGGCCGACGTGTTTGGCTCCACTTCTGAGATCGCCGAGCGAGGTTTTCCTTTGATCGGTTTTAAGAGAAAAATGAAAGATATCAAAGGAAAACCTCTCCTGAAATGGGCGGCCAAAGGAAGTTCTGTGAAGGTTTCCACCGATCTCCCTTCATGGAGTGGGAAAGTGACCCGCCATGCATATGCGGTCACTTCGGCTCTATATGGAAAAAGAAATACAAATGAAATATTAAATATAGAGACCGATACTCTCCCCGACCTCTGTGCCCAGGTGACCGCCAGGAGCGCGATCTTAAATCATCATATGGGGCGATCTCTTCGCAGCGCTCTAGATGAAATAACCGCCTTGCAAGAAGAAAGAAGAGTAAGAATCTTATTTAATATTTTTATGAATGTGTTACCTACGATCGCGCGGTCTAACTCATATATCTTCTGCAGCAATCTGACAATGCTGCTTATGACCCTGAAAACCCGGCTTTTCAGAGGGCTATGATGCATCATATTAAGGAGACCGCCGAACAAGTGCTGAATGAAGTTCGAGCTCGGGGTGGTTTTACTGAAGAATACAAGGATGTTACATTTGCCGATCTCTTCCCTGATGCGGCACAGAGGATTGAAGAGCAGTCTGCAACTGCTGAGGAGTCCGCGGGTCAAGAGGAAGACGTGGTGATCGAAGATGAGGCAAGCGGAAGCCATTATACTCAAGGCCAGGACTCGAGCTCGGGTTCTAGCTCTGGATCCAGAATTCCTCTCAGTAAATCGGAAGAGTCTTCTGCAGACACTGATTCTACTTCTTTAAGCGAGCGGTCTTCCAAGAGATCAAAGAGAGAGTGAATTGTAATCCCTTTTCCTTTTTGGAGACCGAGCGGTCTTATTGTAATTGACATTCCAGAATATATATATAGATTTGATATTTGCTGGATTTTACCTGTGAATAAGTTCGTTTCGGATGTATGTATTTATCTGTTCTTCTGAATTTAAATTTGGCATTCGATCTCAATGCCTTGGATTTATCATAATTTATATCAATCATTTAAGGAACTTGGGCGATCTCTTGGAAAAAACACCAAAGATTTTAAAAGACTGATTTTGCATAAAAAATTATTCTGCGGTCTTGAGATAACCAGATCACTGAAAGAAAATCTGCAACTTACCTATGATAGAAAATAACCATCTTATTCAAAATAGTTATGCGGTCTCTTATTACACAGGTCGCGATATAAGGAAACCACAAGAAGATGACTTGAACTTATTGAACTCTGGGTGATCGGCGCCTAACTGACAAGAAATCCATTTGATGACCCGTTGATAACCACGATTGTAAAAAGAATTCATAAATCTTCGGATCAGCGATCATATTTTATTCAGACCGCCCTTTCTGAGGAAAATTCTATTCGACGGGAAACAAAGCATCATGCATACTCCATGTAACTTTGAATAACAGGGAATATCGGAATCTCGATCTTACTGAGACCGGCCGAACTCTATTAAGCTGGCACAGGAGATTTCCAAATAGCGACCTCAATTATCCTGAAAAATTTCATCCGACGATTATAAAAGATTGCTCTTTGTAAGAGAGTAGAATATGCGGTCTCATAAACTGCTGACCGGCCGATCCCAACACGAGTGAATAAGACCTTTATGGAAAAAATAGAGGGATGGATCTTGAAAATGATCCAAAGGGATGGTGTGGTTATGCCGCGGAGGCTATACCGACACTCCTTTTCTTAACGGATTGCTGAGTTTGTTGCAAATTTGCCAATCCAAGGTTCAGGTGACGGTCATAGATGTTTCTTGCCGCCCCTTACCTAACCACGCTTCAACGAGTATTCGAGAGTTACAACCGAAATGATCGGTAGGGCAGGTGTGGTCATGCCGCGGAGGCTACACCGACATTGCTTTCCCTGAAAGATCATTAAGATTGTAGCAATGTCCTTTTTGATGCCTGACAGAGCTGAGCCAGCCACCTAGACCTCCTTGAAACGCTGAGGTGTGCCAGATGTCAGCAAGGACCCGGTATCCTAAACTTCCACCGCTCGAGCTTGGCGAGCTACTGCTACACAGATTCGAAATCTCCCCGACATCTGTGGTCCTGGCAGAATTACACGTCGAGCTAACAAGTCAAGGGGGAAGATGGTAGGATCCGTCGATATCTCACTTGACAGGTTTTTGGCTTTTCAAAAATCATCTTATTTTTAGGACTTGTCATCCATTACTTATATTGCGAATGTATTGGTGATACCTGCGTGATATTTAGGAAAAGAAAAGAGTTATGAACAGAAAATGAGTGAATTAGATACGCACATGTTAAGAGAAGAAAAGCTTAAGATCATCTCCGCTCCAAGAATGAGGCAACTCTTCTCCTTCATAAGTTTGGAGATGATAAGCCCCATTTTTAAGCACATTCTTTACCACGAACGGCCCTGCCCAATTTGGATTAAGCTTTGCAACTGAACCAGCTCTTGCCGCTGTATCTACTTTCTTCAAGACTAGATCTCCAACAGCGAATTCTTTGGTTCTTACATTTTTATTGAACAACCTTGCCATTCTTCTTTTCACCTCTTCCTGTCTAATGATTGCAGTGTCTCTTAATTCCTCAATTAAATCAAGGTTGCATTTTAACTCTTCGTCATTTTCTTCCATCCACTCGATTTGATTTTGTTGTGCCAATAATACTCTTGGACTTTTCACTTCAAATTCTACCGGAATAAGGGCTTCGGAACCGTGTGATAATTTGAACGGGGTTTCCCCAGTAGCAGAACTCGGAGTTGTTCTCAAGGCCCATAAGACGGAAGGTAGTTGTTCTGCCCAGTTGCCCCTAACGTTTTCTACCTTCTTTTTCAAGAGATTTATGATGAGTTTGTTAGCGGCCTCTACCTGCCCATTGCTTCTAGGATGATGCACGGAAGCGAAACGTAGCTCAATGCCAATTTGCTTGCAGAAACTAACAAGAGTTGAATTGTTGAACTGAGAACCATTATCCGTGATGATTGCCATTGGAATCCCGTGTCGACATACTATCTCTCCCCAAATAAAGTTTTTCACGGCTTGAGTGGTAATTTTGGCCAATGCCTTTGCTTCTATCCACTTGCTGAAGTAGTCGATCATAACTATTATATATCGACGTTGCCCGCTTGCCATAGGAAAAGGCCCAATCAAATCCATTCCCCAAACTGCAAATGGCCATGGAGTTGCTATTGACTTAAGCTGTTGAGCCGGCTGATTTTGGAGAGGAGCAAACTTCTGGCATTTTACACATTTCTTAGCAAATTTCTCCGCGTCCTTCCTCATCTGGGGCCAAAAGTAGCCTTGCCTCAGAATTCTTTTTTCCAATGTCCTGGCTCCAGAGTGACTTCCACATTCTCCAGAATGGACCTCCTGAAGGACCGTTGGAATCTCCTCCTCCGAAACACACCGTGCTAGTGGTGAAAGGAAAGTTCTCCTATAAAGTACTCCTGCAACAAGATAATAGTTAGCCACTTTCCGTTTAAACCTTTTCCTATCCTTTATTGAAGAATGGAGCTCTCCGGTTGAAAAATAAAGAACAAACGGATCCATCCAAGACTGATGTTGATCAATCTCCATGATCTCTCCTTCCTCAATTGCCGGGCGAAACAATTCCGAAGTTGTTCCCCCTGAAAAAAGCCCAAATTTTGCCAACTCATCTGCTTCCACATTCTCACCCCTTGGGATATGATTGATAGTAAAGCTTTTGAACTTCCCAACCTCAATTTTTACCAGAGTCAAATACTGCTTCAAGATACTATCCTTAGTCTCGAAAGTCCCATTTACTTGAGAAGCCATCACCAAAGAATCTGTGAAAACTTCGACATCATCAATCCCCAATTCCCTGGCAAACTTGAGACCGGCTAGCAAAGCCTCATATTCCGCTTGATTGTTTGTCACTTGAAAATAGAACTTCAGCGCTTGATTCAGCCTTACTCCATTTGGGTTGATTAAGATAACTCCTGCCCCGGAAGAATTTTTCCCTGAGGCTCCATCCACGAAGATTTTCCAGGCAAGGGGTACTCTGATCCCCTTCTGCGATTCAACTTCTTTAGCATCCACCATGAAGTCTGCTAACACTTGAGCTTTGATTGCTATCCTTGGAACATAAGATATGTCAAAC
The DNA here is from genome assembly GCA_033032865.1 of Dactylorhiza incarnata. Lineage (NCBI taxonomy): Eukaryota > Viridiplantae > Streptophyta > Magnoliopsida > Asparagales > Orchidaceae > Dactylorhiza > Dactylorhiza incarnata. The sequence goes on from JAWHQI010002221.1 coordinate 28,384, forward strand.
TCACTGAGCTCAATTGCCCACTTTGCCAATCTGCCTGAATGCTCCGGCTTCTCCAAGACACTCTTCAATGGAAGATCAGTGACGACTAAAATCGAATGAGCTTGAAAATACGGTCTTAGTCTTCTTGCTGAAATTACAAGCATCAAAGCTAGCTTTTCTAGGATCGGGTAGCGAGTCTCCGCACTCTTCAGAATTCGACTTACATAGTAAACTGGAAATTGTTTCTTTTTCTCCTCTCGGACCAAAACAGAGCTTATAGCATCGATGCCAACTCCCAAATAAAGAAAAAGATCTTCCCCTCCTCGCGGACTTTGGAGTAAAGGAATTGAAGTCAACTGCTTTTTAAGCTGATTGAAAGCATTATCACACTCTTGAGTCCATTCGAACCTGGCTCCTCCCCGGAGAGTCTTAAAAAACGGTGCACTTTTATCCCCTGACCGGGAGATGAATCGACTCAAGCCTGCCATTCTCCCTCCCAACTGTTGAACTTCTTTTGGGGTTCTGGGAGGTGGCATTTCCAAGATAGCTTTTACCTTGTCTGGATTTGGTTCTAGCCCTTCTGGGGTGAGGAGGTGACCCAAAAATTTACCTCTGTTTGCTCCGAAAACACACTTCAATGGATTCAACCTCATATTGAAGGCTCGTAGGGTTGCAAAAGTTTCAGAGAGATCTTTGAGATGAGAGGAGAAAGATTTGCTTTTCACCAAGAGGTCATCGACATATACCTCAAGGTTTCTTGCCTTCTGATTTTTGAAAACTGTATCCATCATTTTTTGGTAAGTTGCTCCAGCATTTTTCAACCCAAAAGGCATCACGAGATAACAGAAACAACCATCATTTGTGATAAACGAAGTGTGCGGTATATCGGGTTTATGCATCCTGATTTGGTGATAACCTGAAAAAGCATCTAAAAAACTCATAAAAGAATAACCTACCGCAGAATCCACTAAAGAATCTATCTGAGGCAAGGGGTAGCAATCCTTGGGGCAAGCTTTATTGAGTTTAGTAAAATCGACACACATCCTCCACTTTCCACCTGGCTTGGTTACCATTACAACGTTCGACACCCACTCAGGATATTGGATCGGTTGGATGAACTTCGCCCTCAGGAGCTTTTCCACTTCCTCACGGATAGGTTGAGCCAGAGTGGTTGCAACAGTCCTCTTCCTCTGCTGGATTGGGATGACATTTGGGCTGATGTTGAGGTGATGGCAAGCAACATCTGGATTCACTCCAGGCATGTCGTCTGCCGACCAAGCGAAGATATCTAAATTTTGCAGAAGACAAGAGATGAGCTGCCCCTTGTCAGCTTCAGATAATTCAGCGTTGATGGAGAGGCCCTTGCCCTCATCTTCCTCGCTGATTTGGACCTTCTGGACTGCTTGGGCAGGTTCCAAGCGAACTCCGTCTCTTGCATCCTCCTCAATTTCTTCTGCAACTGGAACTTGTTCAGGAGCTTCGATTAATTCAGCCATCATGATTTCTTGAGGAGAGGATATGATCATGTTGACCGTTTTCACATAGCATTCCCTGGCCTTCCTTGGGTCGCTCCTGATTCGGTGTTGTTTGCCATTCAAGGCGAACTTCACCGCTTGATGGTAGGTTGAGACGATGGCTTGATAGGCATTTAGGAAGGGTCTTCCAAAGATGGCGTTGTAGCTACTGGGAGCGTCAACGACTATGAATCTGATCAACTTCACTATCCCTCCCAGAACCACAGAAAGGGTGACGAGCCCTTCCACTTCTTTCTTTTCTCCTGAAAAACCATAGAGGGGGCCTTCAGTTGAAAGGAGAGTTTTACCTGTCTTCAACGCCTCGAAGGCGGGTTTGAAGAGCACATTAACTGAACTTCCTGTATCTATTAGAATTTTTTCCACCGTATAATTTTCGATTACTGCTTTGATGACGACTGCATCATCAAAGGGATTCGCGGTCTGAGGAAGATCTTCATCTCCAAAAGTGACCGTCCCTCGAACCGGAGCCGAAGAGGTAGCAGCAACCTCTGACTGGTAAACCCTCTTCAGACTTGCTTTTCTCGAGGACTCCGGCCCTGTACCCCCATGGATGCAGAATAGGTTGCCCAAGGCACCTTCATCATTAGCGTCCACGCACTCGTTGGGAAAACCGATGTTGCCCAGATGACCAACATCATCTACTTCCTCGCACCCCCAGTGAACTTCTGCTACCTCCTTGGCCTTGGAGGTTGAAGCTTTGGCAGAATCATTCTTTTGAATGAGATCGCGGAGCTTTCCCTCCTTTAATAGTTTCTCTAAAAATAAGCGGAGAGCTCTGCAATCCTCTGTCAAATGACCCCTATCTCTATGATACTCACAGTAGAGAGTAGGGTTTCTGGTTTTCGGATCAGAATTCAGCGGAGCTGGCCTCTTAAAAAAGGGCTGCTTCTGAAGGATTTGAAGCACTTCATTCATGGGAACACCAAAGTCTGTGAAGGACTCTTGGGATTCATTGTAAAATGAAGGAACGGGTAGAATAGGAGGTTGAGCATACTGGATCTGGTGGATGGGGGTGACTTGCGGAGCAGGAGTAGCGGGAGTTTGAGGAAATGAATTTTGAGGTGGGAAAGATTGATTACCTCGATTGAAGCGGTTGTTTCGGTAATTCTTACCTCTCGGGGCCGGAGGTGGAAGCTCTTGCCGAGGTTTCGAGGAAGATGTCGCAGGATAGAATCCTGCAGAGCCTTTCTGAGTGGCTCTGTTGGTCAGATTGCTAACATAGGTGGGGTTGTTGATCTCCCCTTCTATATAGCGATTGGCAATGCTGATCAGCTCCTGATAGGAGCTAGGCTCCTTGGTTGTGACTTTGAACTTCAGAGGACCCTCCTGCAGGCCGCTGATCAAAGCCACCATATAGAGCTCGGGATCCATGTCTCTGACTCCCAAGATCTCCTTCTGAAAGCGATCAACGAAATGCGTTGCAGTCTCGTTGTCTCCTTGCTTAATTTTGAAGAGGGTCGCAGGACCACTCTTCCTTTTCTTTGCGGTGGCGAACCTCAGGAGGAGCTCTTGCCTCAAGGCGGCAAAGCTTGGGATAGATTGACTTGGCAGCTTGTAGAACCATTCCATGGCTGACCCATCGAAGGAGGTAACCATCAGCTTGCACCTCACTCCATCTGAAATGGTCCTGAGGGCAACGGCAGATTCGAAAGCTTGGAGATGACACATCGGGTCGGTCTCTCCTGTATACACAGGAAGACGGGGCTCTCTGAATCCATGAGGAATTGGATCCCGACGAATCTCATCAGTAAAGGGGGAAGGCTCCCCAAAAACAGAAGGTCCTGGAGGAAGAAAAGGAGCTGGAGGATCTTGAGGGTAAGCAAACCCTTCTTCGAAATTCAAAGTCTGAGCCGGAGGCCCCTGGGCTGCGGCTCGGAAAGAATTACGACGGGCGGCGAACTCCTCATGCTGAGATCGCTGAGGAGCTGCGGGCTGAAAAACGGGATGATTGCTAGGGTGACCGCTTGCCATGCGGTCAGGGGTCGCGAGCTGGGGGGTCTGAGGAAGGATCTTCTGGGAGATCGCGGCCAGAACCTGGTTCATGGCCTCGATCTGCTTCGCGGACTCCTGCTGGGTCCGAACAACTTCCTCTCGATCTCGAGCGGCCTCCTGCTGAGACCGCGCGATCTCTTGCTGCACAGCGGCAGCGTCCTGCCTGGCTCGGGCGGCCTCGCGGAGAGCCTGCTCAACGCGAAGCTCGAAACGGCGCTCCATCGCTTCTAACGGATTGTGATCGGAAGGGTGAACACTGGGAGACCGCAAAGGACGACCCCTACGGCGATCAGCCATCTTGAAAGTCTGAATTTCACCTAACACTTCGAATCTGAAGGTCGCGTGTTCGTTCTGTTGGTGCCAAAAATGGTACCTCCAAAATTCACACTAAAGGGGGTGGGAGAAAACTGCGAAGTGTAGGTTACTGAGACAGAATATGCTGAGGCAAAAGGAAAACGATCACAAAAAGGCGATCACGAAGAAATGAGACCGCTTACACAGGTTGTAAGCTGAAGCCCCGGAGCCAAAAGTCCTTTTTCCTGGTACCCCTACCCCTCTATTTATAGACGAGGGGGCTGCCCAAACGGGCAGAACTAAAAACTACGGGCTGCCCGGGATACAGGAGAGCCAGGGCAGGGAGAAGGGGTGCAGATAACAAAAAATAAGAAAAACAAGTAGACCGCTCAATCTAGCGGTCTCGCACTGCTCTGACCGCTTGACTCTTAGAAACTCTTAATTGAGAAAGCAGCTGGCGATCCGGGCGGTCACACAAACAGAGACCGCTGAGATCGGGAAAAAAGTGCCATGAGAGGAGGTCGCGGGCTTTCTGGGCAAACACGCAGATTTAAGATTTAGGATTTCGTATTCAGGATTTAGGATTGCAAATTAAGGATTTTGGATTTTGCATTGCGGATTTTGGATTTAGAAGTGTGAATTGTGGATTTAGGATTTAGGATTGCGGATTTAGGATTGTGGATTTAGGATTGCGGATTAAGGATTTAGGATCGTGGATTTTGGATTTAGCTTTGCGGATTTAGGATTGTGGATTTAGGATTTAAGAATTAGGATTGCGGATTTAGAAATTAGAATTTAGGAATTATGATTTATGATTGTTGATTGTTGATTTAGGATTTAGGATTGTGGATACAGGTTAGGCTTTAGGATTGCAGATTTAGGATTGCGGATTTAGGATTGCAGATTTAGGTTTGCAGATTTAGGATTTAGGATTAGGATTGTGGATTTAGGATTTATAATTTAGAATTGCGGATTTAGGATTTAGGATTGCGTATTTAGGATTTAGGATTTAGGATTACGGAGTTAGAATTTAGGATTAAAGATTTAGGATTACGAATTTAGGATTTCGGATTAAGGATTTAGGATTGCGGATTTAAGATTTAGGATTTAGGATTTAGGATTACGGATTTAGGATTTAGGATTTAGGATTGTAGATTCAGGATTAATGGGATTTATGATTTAGGATTGCGGATTTAGGATTGCGAATTTAGGATTGCAGATTTAGGAATTAGGATTGTGGATTGTGGATTTGGGAATGCGGATTTAGGATTTAGGATTGCGGATTTACGATTTAGGATTGCGGATTTTGGATTTATGATTTTGGATTTAGGATTGCGGAGTTAGAATTTAGGGGATTTAGGATTTTGTATTGCGGATTTCATATTGCAGATTTAGGATTTATGATTGAAGATTTAGGATTTAGAATTGCGGATTTAGGAATTAGGATTGCGGATTGTGGATTTAGGATTGCAAATATAGGATTTTGGATTACGGATTTAGGATTGCGGATTTAGGATTGTGGATTAAGGATTTAAGATTTAGGATATAGGATTGTGGATTTAGGAGTTAGGATTGCGGATTTAGGATTGCAGATATATGATTTAGGATTGCGGATTACGAATTTTGGATTTTGGATTGCGGATTTAGGATTTAGGATTGCGGATTTAGGATTTATGATTGCGGATTTAGGATTTAGAATTGCAGATTTAGGATTGGGGATTTCGGATTTAGGATTCTGTATTTAGGATTGTGAATTTAGGGTTTAGGAATTTGGATTGCAGATTTAGGATTGCGGATTGCGAATTTAGGATTTATGAGTGCGGATTGTGGATTTAGGATTTAGGATTGCGGATTAAGGATTTATGATTTAGGATTGCAGAATTAGGATTTAGGATTTAGGATTTAGGATCGTGGATTTTTGGATTTAGCATTGGGGATTTTTGATTTCGGATTTAGGATTGCGGAGTATTTAGAATTTAGAATTGCGCATTTAGGAATTAGGATTTAGGATTGTGGATACATGATTTAGGATTTAGGATTGCAGATTTAGGATTGCGGATTTATGATTTAAGATTTAGGATTTAGGATTAGAATTGTGGATTAAGGACTGTGGATTTAGGATTTATAATTACGAATTTAGGATTTAGAATTAAGGATTGCGGATTTAGGATTTAGGATTTAGGATTGCGTATTTAGGATTTAGGACATATGATTGTGGATTTAGAATTTAGGATTTATGATTACGGATTACGGATTTAGGATTTAGGATTGTTGATTTAGGATTTAGGATTATGGATTTAAGATTTAGGATTGCGGATTTAGGATTTAGAATTGCAGATTTAGGATTTAGGATTGCGGATTTAGGATATAAGAATTAGGATTTAAGATTACGGATTGCAGATTTAAGAATTAGGATTGTGGATTTGGATTTAGGATTGCAGATTTAGGATTAAGGATTGCGGATTTAGGATTTATGATTGGAGATTTATGATTTAGGATTTAGGATTTAGCATTGCGGATTTAGGATTTAGGATTTAGGATTGCGGATTTAGGATATATGATTGCGTAATTAGGATTTAGGATAATGGATTTAGGATTGCGGATTGCGAATTTAGGATTTAGTATTTATGATTGCGGATTTAGGATTTAAGATTGCATATTTAGGGGATTTAGGAATGTGGATTGCGGATTTATGATTTAGGATTGTAGATTTAGGATTTAGAATTGCGGATTTAGGAATTAGGATTGCGGATTGTGGATTTAGGATTAAAGGTTTGCGGAATGTGGATTTAGGAGTTTGGATTTAGGATTGCTGAATTAGGATTTAGGATTGCAGATTTAGAATTTAGGATTTAGGATTGTGGATTTAGGATTGCGGATTGCGGATTTAGGATTTAGATTTAGGATTGCGGATTATGGATATAGGATTTAGGATTGTGGATTTAGGATTTAGGATTGTGGATTTAGGATTTAGGATTGTAGATTTAGGATTAAGGATTAAGGATTTAGGATATAGGATTGTGGATTTAGGATTGCGGATATTGGATTGCAGATTTAGGATTTATGATTGAGGATATAGGATTTAGGATTTAGGATTGCGAATTTAGAATTTAGGATTGCGGATTTAGGATTTAGGATTGCGGATTTACAATTTGTGATTTAGGATTGCGGATTGCGGTAGGATTGCGGATTTAGGATTCAGGATTTAGGATTGCGAATTTAGGATTTAGAATTTTGGATTGCGGATTTTGGATTTTGGATTTTGGATTTAGGGTTTTGGATTTAGGAGTACGGATTGTGGATTTAGGATTGCGTATTAAGGATTTATGATTTAGGATTGCAGATTTAGTATTTGGGATCGCGGGTTTTGGATTTATTATTGTTGATTTAGGATTGTGGATTTAGCATTTAGAATTAAGGATTGCGGATTTGGGAATTAGAATTTAGGATTGTGGATTTAGAATTTAGGATAGCAAATTTAGGATTTATGATTGTGGATTTAGGATTTAGGATTGCGGATATAGGGCTTAGGATTTAAGATTTAGGATTGCAGATTTAGGATTGCGGATTTAGAATTTATGGGATTTTGGATTGCGTATTTAAGATTTAGGATTGCGGATTTTGGATTTTGCATTGTGAATTTAGGATTGCAAATTTAGGATTTAGGATTGCGTATTTAGGATTTAGGATTGCGGATTTAGGATTGTAGATTTAGGATTGCGGATTGCAAATTTAGGATTTAGGATTGCGAATTTAGGATTGTGTATTTAGGATTTAGTATTAAGGAGCGCGGATTGCGGATTTATGATTTATGATTTAGGACTACGGATTGCGGATTTAAGATATAGTATTGCGTATTACGGATTTAAGATTTAGGATTGCTAATTGAGAATTTAGGATTTAGGATTGCGGATTTAGGATTATGATTTAGGATTGCAGATTTAGAATTTAGGATTGCAGATTTATAATTTAGGATTTAGGATTTAGGATTGTGTAATGCGGATTTAGGATTTACGATCTAGGATTGCGAATGACTTAGAATTTAGGATTACGGATTTAGGATTGTGTATTACGGATTTAGGATTATGATTTAAGATTGCGGATTTAGGATTACAGATTGCGGATTTAGGATTTAGGATTACAGATTGCGGATTTATGATTGTGGATTGCGGATTTCGGATTTAGGATTTAGGATTGCGGATTTAGGATTTAGGATTTAGGATTACGGATTTAGAACTTTAGGCTTGCGGATTTAGGATTACGAATTTAGGACTTAGGATTTAGGGTTTAAGATTGCGGATTGCGACTTTAGGATTTAGGATTGCGGATTTTAGAGTAAGGATTTAGGATTGCGGATTTGGGATTTAGGATTAGGATACAGGATTTAGGATTGCAGATTTAGGATTTAGGATTTAGAATTTAGGATTAGGATTGTGGATTTAGGATTTAGGATTTAGGATTTAGATTTGCGAATTTAGGATTTATGATTTAGGATTGCGGATTTAGGATCTAGGATTGCAGATTTAGAATTGAGAAATGTGGATTTAGGATTTACGATTTAGGGTTACAAATTTAGGATTGCGGATTGCGAATTTAGGACTTACGATTGTGGATTTAGGATTATGATTTAAGATTGCGGATTTAGGATTGCGGATTTAGGATTGCAGATTTAGGATTTATGATTTAGGATTACGGATTTAGGACTTAGTATTGTGGTTTTAAGATTTAGGATTACAGATTTAAGATTTAGGATTGTGGATTTAGGATTGCGGATTGAGACTTTAGGATTTAGGATTGCTGATTTTGGATTGAGGATTTAAGATTGCGGATTTAGGATTGTGGATTGTGGATTGTGGATACATGATTTAGTATTACGGATTTAAGATTGCGGATTTAGAATTTAGGATTAGGATTGTAGATTTAGGATTTAGGATTTAGGATTTAGGATTTAGGATTTAGAATTTAGAATTTAGAATTTAGAATTGCGGATTTAGGATTTAGGATTGCGGATTTAATATTTAGGTTTGGATTTATGATTTAGGATTACGTATTTAGGATTTAGGATTTAGGATTGTGGATTGTGAATTTAAAATTTTGGATTAAAGATTTAGGATTGCAGATTTAGGATTGCGGATTTAGGATTGTGGATTTTGGATTAGGATTGTGGATTTAGGATTTAGAATTGCAGATATAGGATTTATGATTGCGGATTTAGGATCTATGATTTATGATTTAGAATTTCGTATTTAGGATTTAGGATTGCGGATTTAGAATTTATGATTTAGGATTATGGATTTAGGATTTAGGATTAAGTGTTTAGGATTGCAGATTTAAGATTTAGGATTTAGGATTGCGGATTTAGGATTTATGATTGCAGATTTAGAATTTATGGGGATTTATTACTTAGGATTGCGGATTTAGGATTGCGGATTTAGGATTTAGGATTGCGGATTTGGGATTAATGATTGCAGATTTAGGATTTATGATTGTGGACTGTGGATTTAAGATTTTAGGATTTAAGATTTGGGATTTGGGAATGCGGATTTAGGATTACGGATTTAGTATTTAGGATTGAAGATTTTCAATTTATGATTTAGGAATTAGGATTGTGGATTTAGGATTTAGGATTGCAGATTTAGGATTTAAGATTTAGGGATTATGATTTTGAATTTAGTATTTAGGATTGCGGATTACGGATATAGGATTTATGATTTAGGATTACGGATTTAGGATTGTGGATTAAGGATTTAAGATTTAGGATTGCAAATTACGAATTTAGGATTTAGAATTGTGGATTTAGGATTTAGGATTGCGGATATAGGATTTAGGATTGCGGATTACGAATTTTGGATTTAGGATTGCGGATTACGGATTTAGGATATATGATTTAGGACTTCGGATTGCGGATTTAGGAATTAGAATTGTGGATTTGGATTGCGGATTTAGGATTGCGGATTTAAGATTTATAATTGTTGATTAAGGATTGCGGATTTAGGATTTAGGATTTAAGATTAGGATTGTGGATTTAGGATTTAGGATTTAGAATTGCGGATTTAGAATTTAGGATTTAAGATTGCGGGTTTAGGATTACAGATTTAGGATTATGGATTTAAGATTGCGGATTTAAGATTGCGGATTTAGGATTGCTGATTTAGGATTGGGGATTTAAAATATAAGATTTAGGATTTAGCATTGCAGATTTAGGAATTAGGATTGTAGATTGTGGATTTAGGATTGTGGATTTATGATTTAGGATTGCGGATTTAAGATTAATGATTGCAGATCTACGATTTAGGATTGCGGATTTAGGATTTAGGATTGCGGATTGCGGATTTAGGATTGCGGATTTAGAATTGCGGATTTAGGATTGCAGATTTAGGATTGTGGATTTAGGATTTCAGATTTAAGATTTGGGATTTCGGAATACGGATTTCGGATTTAGGATTGCAGATTTGGGACTTAGAATTAATATTTAGGATTGTGAATTTTGGATTTATGATTTAGGATTTAAGATTGCAGATTTAGGATTTAGGAGATTCAGCATTTCGTATTACGGATTTAGGATTGCGGATTTAGGATTGCAAATTTAGGATTTAGATTTGCGGATTTAGGAACTATGATTACGAATTGTGGATTTAGGATTTTTGATTGCGGTATGCGGATTTAGGATTTAGGATAGTGGAATTAGGATTTGGGATTTGGGATTGCAGATTTAGGACTGCGGATTTAGGATTTTGGAATTAGGATTTAGTATTTAGGATTTAGGATTACGGATATAGGATTTAGCATTGCGAATTTAGGATTTAGGATTGCGGATTTAGGATTGTGGATTAACGATTTATTATATAGGATTGCGGATTTAGGATTTAGGATATAGGATTGTGTATTTAGGATTTAGGATTTATGATTGTAGACTGCGGATTTAGGATTTAGGATTTAGGATTTAGGATTTAGGATTTAGGATTTAGGATTTAGGATTTAGGATTGCGGATTTAGGATTGTGGATTACGAATTTAGGATTGCGTATTTAGGATTGTGGATTGCAGATTTATGATTTAAGATTTAGGATTGCGGATTGCGGATTTAGAATTGCAGATTTAGGATTTAAGAATCAGGATTTAGGATTGCAGATTTTGGATTGCGAATTTAGGATTTAGGATTTAGGAGTGCGGATTGTTGATTTAGGATTTAGAATTGCAGATTAAGGGTTTATGATTTAGGATTAAGGAACGCGGATTTTGGATTTAGCAATGTGGATTTAGGATTGCGGATTTAGGATTTAAGAATTAGGATTGCGGATTTAGCATTTAGAATTTAGGAATTAGGATTGTTGATTTAGGATTTAGGATTGTGGATACATGTTAGGATTTAGGATTGCAGATTTAGGATTGCGGATTTAGGATTGTGGATTTAGGATTGCAGATTTGGGATTTAGGATTTAGGATTGTGGATCGTGGATTTAGGATTTGGGATTGCAGATTTAGAATTTAGAATTTAGGATTGCGGATTTAGGACTTAGGATTGTGGCTTTAGATTTAGGATTTAGGATTAGGGTTGCAGATATAGGATTTAGGATTTAGGATTGCAGATATAGGATTTATAATTTAGGATTTAAGATTGCAGATTTATAATTTAGGATTGTTGATTGCAGATTTAAGATTGCAGATTGCAGATTTAGGATTTAGGAATTAGGATTGTTGATTTTGGATTTAGGATTATAAATTTAGGATTGTAGATTGTAGAATTAGGACATAGGATTGTAGATTGTAGATTGTAGATTTAGAACATAGGATTTAGGATTGCAGATTACAGATTTAGGATATATGATTTAGGTTTGCGGATTTATGAGTTATGATTTATGATTGTGGATTGCAGATTTAGGATTTAGGATTGCAGATTTGTGATTTATGATTGCGGATTTATGATTTATGATTGTGGATTCCATATTTAGGATTTAGGATTGCGTATTACGGATTGCACATTTAGGATTTAGGATTGCGTATTTAGGATTGTGGATTTAGGATTTAGGATTGTGGATATAGGATTGCGGATTTATGATTGTTGATTGTGGATTTAGAATTTAGGATTGTGGATTGTGGATTTAAGATTTAGGATTTAGGATTGTGGATTTAAAATTTATGTGATATATCATTTAGATTACAGATTTAGGATTTAGGATTACGGATTTAGGATTTAGGATTTAGGATTTAGGATTTATGATTGCGGATTTAGAATATAGGATTGCGGATTTATGATTGCGGATTTAGGATTGCGGATTGCGGATTCAGGATTTAGAATTTAGAATTATGGATTAAGGATTTAGGATTTAGGATTGCGGACTTAGGATTTAGAATTTAGGATTGCGGATTTAAAATTTAGGAGTAATGATTTAGGATTACGGATTTAGGATTAAGGATTGTGGATTGCGGATTTAGGATTGCGAATTTAAGATTTAGGATTTAGGATTGCGGATTTAGGATTGCAGATTTAGGATTTTGGGGATTGTGGATTTAGGATTGTGGATTTAGGATTCAGATTTAGGATATATGATTTAGGATTGCAGATTACGGATTTAGGAATTCGGATTGTGGATTGAAGATTTAGGATTTAGGATTGTGATTTAGTACTTAAGATTTAGGATTGCAGATTGCGAATTTAGGATTTAGGATTTAGGTTTAAGGAGTGCGGATTGCAGATTTAGGATTTAGAATTACATATTTAGAATATATGATTTAGGATTACGGATTTAGGATTTAGGATTACGTATTGCAGATTTAGGATTGCGGATTTAGGATTCCGGATTTGGGATTAATGATTTATGATTGCAGATTAAAGATTTATTATTGCGTATTACGGATTTAGGATTGCGGATTTAGGATTAAGGATTGCGGATTATGATTTAGGATTGCAGATTTAAGATTTAGGATTGCAGATTTAGAATTTAGGATTTAGGATTTAAAATTTAGGATTTAGGATTTAGGATTTAGGATTTAAGATTGTAGACCTAGGATTTAGGATTGTGAATTTTGAATTTTGGATTTAGAATTTAGGCTTGCGTATTTAGGATTTAGGATTTAGGATTTAGGATTTAGGATCTAGGATTGCAGATTTTTTATTTAGGATTTAGGATTGCAGATTTATGATTTAGGATTTCGGATTTAGGATTGCGGATTTAGGATTTAGAATTATAGATTTAGGATTTAGGATTGCAGATTTAGGATTGCGGATTTAGGATTTAGGATTTAGGATTGTAGATTGTGGATTTAGGATTGCGGATTGCGGATTTAGGATTTAGAAATTGGAAATTAGGATTTAGATTTAGGATTGCGGATTATGGATATAGGATTTAGGATTGTGGATTTAGGATTTAGGATTGCAGATTTAGGATTAAGGATTAAGGATTTAGGATATAGGATTGTGGATTTAGGATTGCGGATTTAGGATTTATGATTGACGATATAGGATTTAGGATTGCGAATTTAGGATTTAGGATTTAGGATTTAGGATTTAGGATTTAGGATTGCGGATTTACGATTTGTGATTTAGGATTGCGGATTGCGGTAGGATTGCGGATTTAGGATTCAGGATTTAGGTTTGCGAATTTAGGATTTAGAATTTTGGATTGCAGATTTTGGATTTTGGATTTAGGGTTTTGGATTTAGGAGTACAGATTGTGGATTTAGGATTGCGTATTAAGGATTTATGATTTAGGATTGCGGATTTAGTATTTGGGATCGCGGGTTTTGGATTTATGATTGTTGATTTAGGATTGCGGATT
>JAWHQI010002222.1:0-41900 GCA_033032865.1 Dactylorhiza incarnata
ACGAGTTTGTTTGATATCTCCCTATGGCGAGGCCGCGTCTGGCGAGGGCCGCCTCTGGCGTGGGCCGCCTCTGGCATGGGGCGTCTCACCAGCTCATGGCGAGTTCTCGATTTTTGGATTGGTGAGCTTGTCAATAGCTTCCTTGCTTGGGCTTTTTGTTTCTCCTTCTTTGGGCTGATGGCTATGTTCCTGAGATAAGCGGGGTTAACAACTGGATCGGGGCGAATATGGGTTGTACACGTATATTCCACATGTTCCACTTGGTTTTCTTCTAATTAAAATATTTAACAATCAGGTTATTGTCTGGGTCGGATCCAACACAGGTCGCCCTGAGTCACTCCATACCCGAACACCCTCCAGCCTAACTCGATCCACCCGAGTCGGATATGGCCCGTGGACACGGGAGTCAATACCAAACCCGATATCCGATTTCCTGCTATCTGAGCATTATTTCGAGTGAACCCAAACTTTCCCATTCGGGGTTCAACAGCTCTCGCAGCGATGGGATCCGCCACCCGCCTCCTCACCGCATCTCCTCCCATTCCGAACCCCGTCATCACCTCCGACAGTCGCTTCTATCTCTCCATCACCATGCCCTCCTCCTCTTACTCCTCCCCATACTCATCATATCCTTCCCGCTCTCTATCTATCCGTCTCAAACCTTCCCTTCTACAGTCGTTCACGCAAAGCCACAAATACCTTGCCCTCACTCCACTCTGCTCACTCTCCAGTCACAATACCCCTTCTCCACTTCCAAAATTACTATCGCTACCGCATCTGCCTTATCTTAGTATCCCGAATCTCACCCCTTTCCATCTGCAAGTACTCAGCCGTCCTAGCCCTCGCCATTGCCGCCGCCAAAAGGGGCTGAAATTATCTTCAGCCCATTCTTCTGGTTATACTTCAGCTGGACCTGGATCTTCTGGCCTTGGATCCTCGCTTCTTCCCTCGCCCTCTACGGCCTGTACTCCGCCAGTCGCCATTCCATAGGTCAGGCCACCGTGGTTGAGCAGCTTGCCATCGTCACATCCACTGTTACCTGGCTAACCTTAGTTCCTCCGGCACACTTCAATGGCTTCTTGGAGGGCTGGCCTTTTGTGCTTTTCTTCGTCTACCATTACTTCTTCTTCTTTGAGTCTAGTGTACGCAAGCGTCTCTATGGCGACCTCTTGCATCGCGACCATGATGCCAAATGGGATGTCGGCCTCCCAAAGCCTTTTCAGCTTGGTTTCTTTGTTCTCGTATTGATTGGACATTGGCTTGCTGCCTACGAGGGTCCTGAATTGCATTTGATTTCTGGCGGATGGGCCAATTTTGGCACTTGGATTCTAGTTTTCATCGTGGTGTTCATGCGGTATCATTCTGTTCTGTATCTGGCCAAATATTCAGAGAAAATGGCTGTGCCGATGACCGTTGTGCAGTTGGGCCATATAGGTGGGTGCGCCACCCGATATATGCATCCACAATGTTGTTGTTTGCCATACATTGCATCACACTGCGGGCGCCTCTTAGCTTACTGTTCTTGACGGTGCTTTGCTTGGCTTATTATGGGAGGAAGGCGGAGCTGGAGGAGACTGTCATGGAAGAAAGCTTTGACGAAATGTACAGGGAGTATAGGAAAAAGGTCAGGTATAGGTTGATCCCTTTTTGTATTGATAGGTTCAGGGAGCATTGAATATCTGTAGTTTTCTGGCATGCTATAGAGCTTGTGTGGAAACCTCAAACATTTACTAGAATGAACTGTCAACTTACTGTCGCATTCCTCGTCAGTAATCAGTTTAGTACACAGATTTTGAAGTATTTTCTACACGGATCAATTGGAATCCACTGTTTCCTTGTTCTTAAATACTCATTTAAGAACTTTTCATTACCTCTTCACATATTGCCACACAACCGCAACAAGAAATTTCTTTTGACATACTGGCATTCAGAGGGGAAGGATTTCTGTGCAGCATTTGAGAGTATGCTATACAGATGTTATAGTTCCGTTCATACATAATTGACACATGGCGCCTAGCTGTTTAGTACAATCAAAATCTCAAAATTCTAACCAGGGATGTAAGCTAGCCAAGTATGGCTCGATATTTTTTTTACATTAGCTCAAGTACATCTCGTATTTTAGCTCTAAATTAATCAAATGATGCAAATCTAATCCTTTATTGTTACAATCGAACTATCTAATTGAAATCTTAAGTTACTCTCTCAAGGAAATCAAGATCCTTGACCTTTTTGATGGTAATTGAAATGATTCTTGCTTTTGACAATGATTCGATTTATCCTTCTTGTGTATTTTCCCATTACAATAGATGTTAGCAGAAACAATGAGGGTTGTTTTCTTCAAAAGGAAAAAAGTCCATTCATTTGTTCCCCCTTGAAGTGATCGACCGCTCAACAACAAAAGCTATTCCTTCCTGCGATGGAGACCAACATTTTGGATGACTACCTATGGCTAGAGCAAAGGGTTGGTCGGTGACTTTGAGGAGCCCTAAGGGATGACGACTAGGAAAGAGGGCCTTTATGAAAGACAACTTATGAGAGTGGCGAGAGTCACGGTTTTAAATTATCTTCTTGGGAGAGGAAGAATTGAATTTTCAAGTCTAGTACCTTTAAATAGATACTAGAGCAGCCATGAATACAAGTCAATAATCTCTTAATTTACGGAATCAACAATCGAAATATGGATAAATATGAGACCAAGTCAAAATAATTAATAATAAATACTTAATAATCCTAATCTGATTGAACCAACTAATTACCCGAAGTTTGTCGGCCTACAACCCTGGCCAAGTGATGCTTGATTTATATTCCTTAGGCTTCAATCTTGCTCATTAGTTGTGTGATTAACAGTTTCTAGACTTTAAATAAAAAAGTCTTACCTCAACTCTTTAATATGTATGCCAAATATTAAGTTAACACTAGCTCCCATTAATTAGATGATTGAAGCAACATGCCACGCGCCAACCTTAATTCCCGTTGCTATTACCTACGTTCCTTGGTCACCTTCTAATATCACTTCATAATATGGATATGTAACTTTATGCATCAAGTTGTTAGACAAAGATTAAATTCCTATTCAACCATGAAATAATCCTTACCTTTTGAAGCATTCACATTGTCCCATTAAATGAATTAACAAACTCATCCCCACCTCTCAATATTCTCAAAGTTTCATCATCTATGAGATATGCAACAATATAATCTATTAAGCATGGTGAAGAAGAGGGAAAAGCCGCTCACGAGTCAATTATCCATCATTCCCTTAAATTATTTGCACGAAGAACTAGTGCATCATTGAGCATCTGTTATAATATTCATCCATTTGCCTTGAATTAGGTCCACCTTTCTTTGTAGATAATTACTTCACGCGTGGCTCGCCATCAAGCATAATTGTTAACACTCTAGATTGACTTTTCCTTTGAGATTTGGACATGCCCTTTGTAATTGTCATTTTCTACACTTCTCACTTTGCTTTCAATATATATAGCAAAAAGGACCTCATGCTCAAGATCAGTCCACAAACATCAGTGACTTTCATTTTGATGACTCGCATGAATTGCAACAATCGTCACAATTCGGTACCAACTTTCTTGGGGAGACGATAACAATGCCAATGCACCAACCTCATCCTCGAAGTGTATTTCAACGAAACTCAATTGACCCGTGATGAGATTAAACTCTTTGATACGATTCACCACAAAGCATCTTCAATAATCCTGATATTATACAAGTTGTTCATTCGAAATATCTTATTACACAAAAATGGATTTTCATGCATGTCCTATAGAGCTATTAAACTATAGTTGTGGTTTTGTCATGCTAATTATTGTAGGCAATATTCTCGTTCAGATATAGACGTATAATCCTCAGGGCCCATCTATCCATCTTATCCCGACCATTTTGTCTCATGATTATAGATTTGTTAGAGAGATGAATGCAATTTTTTCCTGTACATATAATTCATGATCTGCATCTTTCAATATTTGAAATTCTTGCTTTCGAGCTTCTCATTCTTTATTTTACCATCATCTATTGTTATTATGCCTAATTTTCCCATCATCTATTGTTATTATGCCTACTTTTTCTTAGAATCTCAAAGTCTACGCTCTGATACTAATCAGAGGAGTGTCATCACTCGAGAGATAAAAAGAAACAAACAAACAAACATGAAGAAAGTAGTTGCGAAAGAACATCCTCAAAATACAACAACAACACTCAAGCCTTTATCCCACTGTCGGCTATATGGATCCTTTGTTGTCATTGTGACCTATCTTTAGTCATAATCTCACTAATGCCCAAGTACATCATGTCTTTCCTTATAGTTTCATTCCAAGTATTTATTGGACATTTGTCTACCCCTCCCCCCGTTTAACATGCATAGTGACTAAACTCTTACAACGCCTACCAGGTGCCTCTAATGGTCTCCTTTGTACCCACATACATGACCACATAGAGAGATATGTTTCTACTAGTTTAGAGATGATTATAAGATTACAATACTTGTTCCCTAAATATACCCACCCAAGCCCACTTGAATTTCTCCTTTTTTCTCCTTTAATCCTTTCTCCCACATTTTTTGCTTTCAAAATACCCAAGTCCAATTCCACAACGAACCAGGCCACACCGTAATATGAAACTCATTCATTCACCATCCTCTAATAGTAAATCTTATTGGATTTCTATCTAGATGGGACACTTGAAGAAGCTTCTCCAAATTTTGGATGAGGGACTATCGAGGAAGCACTCTGTATCAGTGTTGTGTCATCAATTTTCCTTCAAGATCGCACTACATGATTCCCTAACAATGACAAGCCATTTATATGGAGGGCTCCAAACCCAACAAAAATTACAAAAGAAATAAATATATAACATGGGTTCCATTAGTTAGTTTACCGATGCATGAACTCAGCGCGGCTTGCGTGAACAGGCACACATGAGTTGCTCTCTCGAAATAATGCGCTTACCCATATCTACATCAATACCCTTGAGTTCAAAACCGACGTTGTTCCCACGGTTTATGCTTGGGAACTATGCTTACATCTCACTCTTTAAGATCTATGTGGCCTCCTCTACTAATTTTTTTTCCACTGGATTAGTAATTTAACACGCCTTTTGGTATTGGATAAGCACATTGTTCGAGGAGAGAACTTTAGAGAGTTTATATCATGAAACAGATTCATCATCTAAGTCAATTGGTAGTGTTGCCTCATTGGGGGTGGTCCCCCACTTCCTTCTTGACCTGCAACACATGGAAAAATGATGGATTCTGCTATGGACCGAAAGTTAGCGGCGATAAGCCACTTCACTAAGGCGCTCGAGGATATGGAAAGGGAGAAACTACTGAGTGAAGAGCTTGGGATGAATGCGACTAGTGACTGAGACTTGTTGATGCGACCACAACTTCACAAGAACCAAGTCTATAGGTGTAAATGTAAGGTGACGTTGGTGAAGGTTGGCTTTCTGTACCATGCACTACTGTGGTTTGGTGAGATTCATGTTCAACTGTCTGAGTGCCTCATCCTGTAATCGAGTTCAATGATTCCACACGATACTCACCCTGCATGTGATGTGGAATATGTGGAGAGGGTCTGATGAAGACAACCTGGAACAGGGATGCCCCTGTACTTGATTGATAGGAGCGTTGTACCCAAGTTCCGTTCACACGATCTATTATGACCAGTGGTGGGACTAATCTGTAGCGAATCAACGCATATATGTATTCAAGCAATGATTGATGACCTTAGTATATCTATTCATATGCGGATCCATTCATATGTGGCTAGTAGACGGTGCTAATGTGCAACTGGGTGGCACAAAGTTTGAACAACTCTCTCAATTAATGAACTCATGAACATCGGATTGCGATTGCTCATGATAGAGTGTGTACATCCATGTAAACGGACGACCTCTCAGATGGAGAACTGGGCAATGGATCTGGTTGCATACAAATGTTGGACTGGTGTAAAGTGGTTGTGCATCGACAATCGGTCCACTACTACGAAGAGGTGATCAAACCTGTGTGAGAGGAAATCGGGTTAATATAATCCACAGTTATAACTTCTCAGATAATGCCTAGAATTGGGAGTAGTTGCGGAAGCTGAGCGGTGAGAGAGTTTGATACTTTCCCTGACTAGACAACTGGCCATAAACTACTATACACATGCAACATGCACCGCAAGTAATGGGTGGATTGAAGCAGTGGTATATGCGGTAGGCTTTAGAATGCCCGCCAGTTGATGTGAAGTGGGACTCATGGAGCAATATAGGAAACCATGTAGAGGAGTCTACAATCATCAGGTGGTCGTGGTAGTGCTGGCGGTCCTTGATGAGGCAAATAAAAATTGTATGAGTGATGAAGCCCCTCGAGTGATCCTGGATGATGATCTCCTAATGTTGATGATGATGCACCTTAATCAGAATGGAGTAAGCGTTATGCCATTGAGGATGCGAGAATGCAAAAAAGATATCACTATGCTCTTGCTAAGAGAGGGAATTTGTTGCATTGCTATTATATCAGAGGTACTTGATTTATACTCGATAGAGAAATTATATTCGATGAGCTTAACCATCCAGAGCTACTGAGAGGGCTTGAAGATCTTCTAATGTGAAAAATAACGTAGACTGCGAGGGTCAATGCGAACAATGAA
Organism: Dactylorhiza incarnata; assembly: GCA_033032865.1. Lineage (NCBI taxonomy): Eukaryota > Viridiplantae > Streptophyta > Magnoliopsida > Asparagales > Orchidaceae > Dactylorhiza > Dactylorhiza incarnata. The sequence goes on from JAWHQI010002222.1 coordinate 6,645, forward strand.
GTGTCAACACAATAGGTAAAAAAAACGCCAATACTGAACAGTAAGAACAAGCTCTCCTGTTTTAGTGTTATAGACTGATGTGGTATGGCGTCTGTCAGTGAAGGCCTTACTGTAGTAGGCGATAAGACGATCATCTTGCATTTGAATAACACCCGACCCAGTACTTGATCGCATTCTATCACAAAGAATTTGGTGAAATCTAGTATTCGCATGATGTGTCCCATTTCCTTCTTTAGAAGTTGTGTAAGCAATTGCATGACTCACCTATGATCAAGGTTGAGACAACATATAGCTCATGAGGCTTAGAAAGCCTTGCATTGCATGAACGAGGTTGTAATGACTCTTGACGGGCAATCACCACTTTGACGGGGTTCACAGAAAGTCCCCTCCTGATATGGTGTAGCCCATGCACTAAATGTGGGAGTGGTCAAAGATGCAATTCTTTTGGTTGACTCAAGTTGGTTTGAGAGAAGTCGTATAACTATCATTAAGTGTTCCATATGTAGCTGCCGAGATGCACTATAAACTAGATTATCATAAAAAAAACTAGCACAAACTTGCAGATATGGCCGAAATGTCATCCATAGTTGATTGAAAAGTAGCTGATGCATTTTGAGCATTAATGACGGATGTTGGGATGATTAGAAAAACTCTACATAGCTTACAAACATAGAAATTACTCAAAACATGCTCGTTGGTGGCTTAAAGTTGCATCATGTTGCATGATGGGAGCGTCGTTATAAGCGATGCACGGTGGGAAGCCGACGTAGACATATAGCACAGAGTCTGGGACTACATAGATGAAGGCACGAGCTTGATGGTATGGAGGTTAGACCATTTGATAATAGATGCCTCTTTCCCATCCTAGAGTATTTCCCCATCACCTTCGCCACCATTACCTGACCGTTTACAACAGTCTTGCCGCTTCATACAACCTTGGTTCTGTTATGGGCCTAGCCCTGAGGATGTCAGAGGAGTGGCCAAAGGCGGGAATAACGACGACGGAAGATACAGTGGAGCCGGAACCACGTCTGCCTAGGAGGGGAGTGCTCGATAGAGGAGAGAGCTTCCAACTCACATAGAAGATGAGGGAAATAGATTGACTTCTTTCATACCCATTCCATACAACATATGTCTTTAAATAGGCTTACTTCATACTAAAAGACAATACTAATAAAAGACAAACAATAATAATAACATCTAACCTCAAAAGACAACAATAAATAACTAGGCCCGTCGCTCGAGACCCATAATATTTCACCTGACCTTCAAATTGAGCTTGTACTCTAGCTCGAACGACGTTTCACTGCTTGATCATCCGACTCCTTAATTTCCGGCTAGAATAACTCCCGGTATCGCGTTGCTGTAGCGGAGACTACATCGAGCGGCAGGACGTCCACATGTTCCCTGATGACAGAAAAGATTGCGATGATCGGACGGAACGAGGGTGCACGACGTTTGCAGATAGTCGAAGGTGACGAGAGCTCGGTCGGACAATGAGTGGAGGTGATCAGAAATTGCGTCGTCGACTTGGTGACGGTCGTCGGAAGAAATGGATCCGGAGGGCTGATAGCTGGACGGATCTTGAGGCGGAACAAAGATGCCTGGCAGTGGCGGACAGTCGAAGGCGGCGGTGGGCCAGGTGGAGAATGAGTTGCGAGGATCAGAAGCGACGACTTTGGCTCGGGTGCGGCCTGCTGAAGAAATGGAACCAGAGGGGTCGACCGAGCATGTGGCAGTAGAAGAGACGTCGAGGCGTCCGATAGAGTAGGGGCCAACAAAAGAGGCGGCGAGGTGATGACCGCGGGAACTGGCGGTGGAACGACAAGGACAACGGAGAGCGCAAAAGCTTCTTCGGCCGGTGGCGGAAGTGGTGACTGTGCTTTAACGGCCTTGAGGTGTTCCCCATATTGCTTTAAAACTTCAATGACACGTGCGCCAAGAACTTAAAAGCTAACGTTGGCATCCATATTGCAATTTGTAGAGAATCACAACAGGAGAGAGAAAATCAATATTTTATTAATTTACCATATACATTTATACATAGTTACTAGTATTTGTACATTTATATAAAAAGAGAGGGAGAAGCCACAACCCCATTGACCCATTCTAAGGTGTGAGACTAAATCCTAAGGATGTAATGAGCTCTAGCTGGGTCTTTCTACAGGCCTTTGTACAGATTCACTTAACACCCCCTCGCAAGCTGGAGCATACAAATCGTAGGAACCAGGCTTGGACAAGAACTGATAATACAGTGGACGCGGTAAGGGCTTAGTAAGAATGTCAGCAATTTGCCTAGCTATAGGAATATGTTTTAATTTCAATTTCTTTAGTTGAACCTTCTCCCGAATGAAGTGACAATTGACTTCAATGTGCTTGGTACGTTCATGAAACGCAAGATTCTTGGCAATATGAATAACAACTTAACTGTCGCAACATAGAGTGGTCGGAGAGGAGTGTTTGACACCTAAGTCTCTCAGAAGGCTTTCCAACCACGTAAGCTCAGAAATGATGGAGGCCATTGAGTGATACTCAGCTTCGACAAATGAGCGTGCAACCACATATTGCTTTTTGCTTCGCCAGGTGATAATATGTCCACCAAAGTATGTGCAATACCCACTAGTGGAACGACGATCATCCAGAGTAGGCAATGAGAGATAAGGAAGAGCAGGGGTTGTATGCAAATCCTTGTCTAGGAGCAGTCTTCAAATATCGGAGGATGCGCTAAACTGCCTGGAGGTAAGAGATCTGTGGAGCATGCATAAAATGACTGACAATCCCAACAACAAAAGATATATCAGGTCTTGTAACTGTACGATAAATCAACTTTCCTACACGACGACGATAATGCTCTGGGTTTGGAAGGAGTAGATCATAGTTGGAGGTATGAGCGCAGAGCTTGACGTCCATAGGTGTGTCAGCAGACTTGCATCTAGAGTAGTCAGCGTCATGAAAAAGGTCAAGACAGTACTTCCGTTAAAATAAGACAAGACTATCAGGATGCCGGGCTACCTCGATACCAAGAAAGTACCGAAGATTTCTCAGTTTTTTAGTCTGGAAAGTAGAAGCCAAGTGCTTCTTGATCATGTGTTTTCCTTTGAGATCATCACCCGTAATCAAAATATCATCAACATACACCAATAATATCATTGTGCCTGTCGGACGATGATGAGTGAATAGAGAGAAGTAGTCCAAGCTTCGAGTAAACTCAGCATCACGAACAACTCGACTGAACTTGTCAAACCACGTTCGAAGAGATTGTTTGAGACCATAAAATTTTCTTTTGAGACGACATACACGAGACTCCCCCGTGGTCTCAAAACCAGGAGGCTGTTGCATGTAGACAGTCTCAACGAGATCGCCATTCAGAAAGGCATTTTTGACGTCCAATTGATGCAATTGCCACTGTCGATGAATGATTAGGGAGATTAAGGCTTCGTTTGGCGCGACTTATTTGCTTACGGTGAGTTCGGACAAAAACGTCATTGTCATACCAAACACTTTATGCTCAAAACTGGTTTCTTTTCTTGGTAATGGTAGTAACATTTGTCTTACAAAACATACATTCTATGACAATGACGTTTTTGTCCAAACTCACCGGAGCAAATAAGCCGAGCCAAACGAAGCCCAAGACACGAACAATGTTCAGTTTTGCGACAAGTGAGAAAGTCTCGTCGTAGTCGAGACCGTGCTGCTTGATGGCGAAGTTCCACTTACAACCCATACATGTCTGGCCAGGAGGAAGAGGGACAAGATCCCAAGTCTGATTGACCCAAAGAGAAGTCATTTTCTCATCCATACATGCCCGCCACCCCAGTTGCTGAAGAGCCTTCTGCAAAGAAGTAGGGGTGGAAATAGACGACAAAGAGGTTGCAATTTTTGAAGCACAAGAGACAGGCGATGCAAGGAAACATAATTAGACAGGGGGTGAGCCGTAGAAGTTGGTGCTGAATATGCTGAAGAGCCTCCTGCAAAGAAGTATGGGTGGAAATAGACGACAAAGAAGTTGCAAATTTTCGAAGCACCAGAGACAGGCGATGCAAGGAAACATAATTAGATAGGGGGTGAGCAGTAGAAGCTGGTGCTGGATCAACATGCCGCAAAGTATCATTAGTAGAGGGTCACTTTCGTAGAGCATCTGAACAAGGAGGGCGACGAGTGCACACGAAGAAGAGGCGGTTTGGAAGGTATGGTGGCCAGAGTGGGTAGGAGAGGAGGATGGGAGTTAGCAGGAACGACAGAGCGTTGTAATGTAGAAGGTGCTACAGGGACTGTATGGAAAAAGTGAAAAGGTTGGTCTTCGAGGAAGATCACATCCGCAAACGTAACTACCTTGCGATCGACAGGAGAATAACAGACATAGCCTTTCTGAGTGCGGAAATATCCAACGAACATATATTTGGTAGCACGGGGAACGAGCTTGTCGGTAGATGGGCCAAGACAGTGAACATATCAAGGTGCAACCAAAACGCGAGGCATGACTGGAAAGGGGTGTGTGGAGGGGAATAGAAGACTGATGAGAGTCTCAAAGTTAAGAATAGAAGAGGGTATACGATTAATGAGATAGCAGACGGTAGAAACCGCGAAATGCCAATTAAACTTGGGGATCTGCATTTGAAACATAAGTGAACGTGCAACCTCAAGAAGGCGATGATTCTTGCGCTCAGTTACACCATTCTGTTGGGTGGGTGGGGGTATAAGCACATGAAGCTTGATGGATGATCCCGAACTCAGTATATAGATTATTAAAAGCATGACTCATATATTCGCGCGCATTGTCGGTCCGAAGAGCTTTAATAGAGCTGGAGAACTATTTACGAGTCTCAACAATAAAAGCACAAAGTACACGAGTTAGTTTAGAGCGATCGCGAAGTAAGTATAGCCGGGTCATGTGAGAGTAATCATCAGTAAATGTAAGAAAATAACGATAATCAGAAACATTCGATGTTTTATAAGGTACCCAAATATCAGAATGAACTAAAGCAAAATGAGCATTGCTCCGAGTACAATGAAGGGGAAAATAATAACAATACTGTTTGCCGGAGATACATGACTCGCAGGTGAAGTTAGTGAGGGATAAATCAGGAAGAGCTTTCTTGAGAATTGGAAGAGGAGCATGCCCGAAACGTCAGTGTCAATCAACAAAAGTAACAGAGGAGAGAACTATGGGGGAAACGACCAAAGTGTAGAGCTCGTTAGGTAATCGTCATCTACTAATGATATTCTGTGTCTGCCGATCCTGCACAACAAAAGAAGAGGAATAAAATGTTACAGATTAACCAAGGTCTTGAGTGAGACGACTAACAAAAAGTAGATTAAAATGAGAGCCCAGAACATGAATAACTGAGCGAAGAGAGAGAGAGAGAGAGAGAGAGAGAGAGAGAGAGAGAGAGAGAGATGAAGTCAGAGGCATATGACCCGAACCGCAAACTAGGGTGGTGTCGCCATTGGCCACCATGATGAACTTAGGACAAGCAGTGTCCAAGTACCGAGAAGGCTTCTGCGGAGTAATATGATTTGTGGCCCCGGAGTTCATAATCCAATTGGGACTATGAGAAAATAGGAAATACCTTCATTGGAGATAGACGCAATAGAGCTTGAAGAACGACTGATCAACCCCTGATGATGCTGGAGCTTGGTGCACAATGAATCAATGTCGGTGTGGGTGGTAAAAGGAGCATCAACTGCAATGGAGGCATGTTGTTGTGGTGGGACACCATACTTACGATATCAAGTGGCCTCAAGATGATCATCCATACTAAGTACACTTGGGACGATTCCGACCATTGCGACCCCTGCCCCGAGAGCCGGTGCGAGCCCCACGAGCCGGCGGAGGATCTGGGTGATTTGCAGAAGATTGTTGAATAAGAGCCAGAGAGCCAGTTCCAGGAGCATCAGGGGGGGGGGGGTGCCACTTTTAAAAGCATGGAGCACACAAATGAAAGGGAGGGAATGGTGGAGGAAGAAAGGATATTGGCACAAACGTTGTGGAGATGTGGAGGGACACGGGCCATCATCATGACAATGCCAACAATTTCTTTCTGGGCACGTTTGGTGGCGAGATCTAACGTGGGAGGCTGATTTTGAATCCAGACTTCGATGAGAGTTTTGGATCTCGCAACAAAGAGGGTCAGGTCACCATCCACCCCCCGATTCAAGAGATTGGAGGTCCGTGAAGATGTCAAACAGGTGTTGCAGACTGTGCTTGCCTGAATATAGGGAGTGAAGTTCATCCTACATGGCTTTGGTTGTCTCATGATACATGGTCATACGATATGGTTCACTGTCCATAGAATTCAGAATCCAAGATTTGACGCGCCCATCATCGCGGAGCCATTCCTCGGTGGGCGCAGTAGGTTGTGCCTTAGTAAGATGATGAAAGAGTCCTTTGGTCTGGAGAACACGACGCACCGAGTTTACCCACTCGACAAAATTCTTTTGTCCACTAAGAGAGATAATGATAATCCAGAGCTCATCTCGAACTCTAGGGAGAGTAGTCGCGGCACGGGCCGGAAGAGACGGGGCTTCATTCAAGGCCATGACCGACAGAGATCAAAGGAGAAACCGTGAGGGCTAGAGACAGCAGGCTGAGGTGAGGGCACTGAGAAAAAGGCCGCAAAGGAGAGTAAGAGCGGTCACGATGAGCACTGGAAAGAAGCCGTAAAGGAGAGTAGGCGCGGTCACGACGAGCTCTGGAAAGAAGCCGCAGAGGAGAGACCGCAGTGTGTGCTCGCACCGTGGGCACAAAAGAGGAATCCACGAAGGGAAGAGGTTGTGGGCTCGGCAGAGGAGCCCGCAACGAGGAGTTTGCGGGCACAACGGATACGCACGGCTCGGAAGATGAGATAGTAGGAGGAAGAAGGTGCGGGCTCAGCATAGGAGGCTGCAACGTGGTCCCTGCGAGTTTGTGGTCTTTAAAGGGAGGCGGTCATAAGAGGAGCTGTCGGACACTGTGGTCACAAGCTTTGGTCTCTGTCAGGCCGAGGATGAGCGGTTTCGGCCTGCACAGAGCAAGAGGCCGCAGAGGCAGGCCCTAGTAGGCACACGAGTCAGCCTATAAAAGAAGCATGATGTTGGAGGAACCACGCAGATGGGAGCAGGAGGTCCATAGCTGCTGACTCAAGGGGGAGTTCACAGGAGCTTGCGGACAGAAGTGGTGAGCCAGAAAACGAGTGCGTAAAAAAAACTTAAGGATTCGGTGGCTCTGATACCATACAGAGAATCACAACATAAGAGAGAGAAAATCAATATTTTATTAATTTCCCATAGACATACATAGTTAGAAATATTTGTACATTTATATAGAAAGAGAGTGAAGCCACAACTCCATTCTAAGGTGTGAGACTAAATTCTTAGGAGATAATGAGTTCTAGCTGGGTCTTTCTATGGGCCTTTGTACAGATTCACTTAACACAATTAAAAATAAATTATTAATCAATTAATTAATCAAGTAAAAAATAAATTCATTATTTTATTAAGTTGAGAGATGCCTGCAGCTAAAAGAGGGCGGAGGGCTCGAAAAGGGCGCTACTCGAAACAGGAGCCATGCGGGTGCTTTTCAGCGAGGGCTCAACAAACATGAAAGAAGGCGGTTGGCTCGAGGAAGGGTGCATGGTTTGAAAAGGGCGAGATGCGTGTCGCAAACGAGATGGGAGCACGCAGGCGGCATGTCACAGATGGGAAGTAGTACCCTGACGACTGGGAGCAACACGACGCTGAGCTCTGTGGTCGATGCAGACAGAATCAACGAAGGTTGGCGAGGCTTCAAGAGGCTCTGGACTAGGAGACCGGGATGGAAGGGTCGTGTGCAGATCCCGTCGATGAATGTGGGGTCGATGATGGTGGGCTGTGTCGAGGAAGAAGGCTGGAGCGTCCCGACTGGTAAGGTTGAGGGACCGGCAGCGTGCGAAGATTCAAAACTTGGCAGCTAATCACACAAACAAAGGGATCTAGCACTCCGAGATCAGACAAGGCGAAGCTTCAGCGGTAGCAGCAAGGCAGATGATACTCCGTCGAGCAGGCAACAATGAGAACAAAGAAAAAGATCATGGTTGGAGAGCTCTAGCACTTGGCCGGAAAATAAACGGGGCGTGGAAGTGTTTGCCGTGGATACACATGGAACGGAAGAAGGATAATTATGATACCAAGCTGTTAAGGGCCTAGCCCGGAGGATGTCGGAGGAGTGACCGAAGGCGGGGATGACGGCGGTGGAAGATACAGTGGAACCGAAACCGCGGCTGCCTAGATGGGCGTGCTCGATAGAGGAGAGAGCTTCCAAAATCTCACGTAAAAGACTAGGGAAATAGATCGACTTCTTTCATACCCATTCCATACAACATATGCTTTTAAATAGGCTAACAACCTACTTAAAGACAATACTAATAAAAGACAAACAATAATGATAACACCTAACCTCTAACCACTAAAGACAACAATAAAGAGAACAATAAATAACTAGGCCCGTCGCTCGAGGCCCATAACAGGTTCTTCTTCCAACTGTCCTTGTGCAGCCTCCTATCGCCCCTCTGTCCACTGACACCTTCACGGGCATTCCCCGAGCCTTCTACCAAATAAATATTGTGAGTTATAGTTTGGTGTTCTGGGGGAGGGAGGGAGAGAGAGAGAGAGAAAGCGCTACCACAATATCATGCAAGGGACAAGAAAGAGACTCAATATTTACTTCCTTTATTCAAACACACTTCGCCTTTAAATAGGCTTACATGACATTAATGACTCCTAAAACTCCTAACCGCTAACAACCTCCTAATGACCCACGTTAATGCATAAAAGACAACCGACTTATAAGTTATAATCATAAAGACCCTAAAGATAACTTAAAGATAACTAGGCCCGACATCCATAACATATGTCAAAAATTTGGTGCGATACTTACTACCATGGTATTGCTGTGCTCAATTCTTTTGATTTCCACTGTTTGCTAGTTCAATACCTTCCTTGAGTTGTTGCTGATAATCTGCTTACGCGGTGTTCAGTTGGGCAAAAGTAACTAAGGGAACATTTTGTTTTGGGTTAATTTCTCCGAGTCATAGAAAGTTGGCAATGTCTTAATTTTCAACTATGTTTTGAAGATTCAAAGCATGAACTGTGCTTATAAGCTTTGAATGCATTATTTTGTGAAGATTTAAGTCTGACACAAGCATCCTATTAGGTGTTTCCTCTTGTAATTTGGATTGATGATAGATACTTGTATATAGAAAGCTTAGTTCAGTTGCTTTTCTGATTAGTTGGTAGGTTAAACTAATCATCTCATGAATTCTCCTCTTTTGTTCTCTTGCATATGTTGACCTTCTCATCACCTTGTTTTGTACCTTGAGTTAGTCTGAAATGAGTTGAGTTCGTTCTGCTCTATATTGGGTTCAAAAGTCTGAATCCTCTTTACTGGGCCAAGGACAGTTCACAATCTGAAACAAGGTTGTTATCAAATATGATATTTGTCTGCAAAGCTTGCAGCTATTAAAATTGAGACCCCATCATATTGCATTCAACGTGGAACAAGATATTTGGTTCAGTAAATTTTGAAATTCAGTTATAAAGGAAGACAAAGTTCCTTGCACCTTGCTAGCTATTAAATTTTGAATCTCTTGCTATCTAGAATATTTTTCTACATTCCTTTTTTGGTTAGCCAGAAGAAGTTTCATTTTACACCAAAAAAGGAGGAAATTTTGGAGGAACAATTCTTTTATCACATTTGCATCTAATTCTCCTGCTCCTAGCTCTACCGTTGTATCCTCCATGGATGCCTACTGATTAAGGATTATACATTCTATAGAAAGTTAGGAAGATCCATAGGTGAATCTTTATTCATTTGCTCCGTGTCAGTTTTCTTCTGAAAGCTTCATATTTCAAGGCTTATTTACCATGAAGGGTACAACATCTTCCAGCATTTCTTCTGTCAGAAGATCATTGAGAAGCTCTTGCTGGATGCTTTCCTCCCTCATTAATAGACTTCCACTTGAGCTAGCATCGATGACTTTTTTCTATTGTTTCCATTCGTTTCCCTTCGGGTAGATGGGTTGCTATTCATATTATTTTCATCCTTTCCTATTATGGAGATATGTGGCAGGTGAATCCTGTTTCTGCAAAAGAAGGGGATGATAATAGGTAGTGCTGAAGCCAAAATCATCAAGGCCCAGAAATAATAATGCAGAAAACTTTGGCCGAGTAATTATCTGGTTAAGACATAAATTACGATGATAGCAAGAGGGAAACGGATTTCAGGACCTGCAAATAGTGTCCTTTCCCTCCACATTTGACCTCTATAGGTTGATTAGCCATAACGACTGGGTAGTCTATGACATCCTCAGGTAGATCAATAATAAATGCAAGCAGACATGCTCCCCGACCTATGTGCTAATAACTTACACTTTATATTGGTTCGAAAAGCATTGGGATAAACTCGACGCTTATAGAATGTGCTTGCGTGATTAGATTTTTGCATATACCCCTAGGAGAGACCTTTAAGGATCTGAGGATGATCTTTGGATGGCCTCCATGCCTTGAGGCAAGAAATCACCTGTTTCCTACCTCAAGGGGGATTTCGCCTATGCCCATGATGTGCTTGGGAGGTCTGTTGTCTTCGGGACTTCTCATTTTGCTGTCTCTAACTGGACTGACTTGCTTTTGATTATTTGTCGATTGATTTACCTCTCCACCTTTGAGCATTTCAACTTGGGAGGGTATACCTATAATAAGTCCCGCTTACCATCAACAAAAACGTTGTAAAGAGAACTTCTAAGCAATCATTGGATTGGTGGCACCATTTTGGATATAGAGATGATGAATTTCATCTTTGTGTTAAGGTACGTTATAGTATTGAGCATAGTGACTTTAGTTCCCCATATAGTAGGCGAAAAATATGGTGTAAGATACCAAAATATTTTTTCCTTTGCCCATTGGGTTAAGTTTTGGGGTTCAAACCTAGTTTGGCCACTTAAATGATGACTTAACCCTGGACGATAAGTGGATGTCCAGTTGGTCCGCCTTGCAGGTCGAGCGGGAAGTTATTCCTGGACGGCTAATAAAAATTCGGGTTGAACCTAAATGATTTGACTAGGATGTTTCCTGGTTGATGAGTAACCGTTCTGATCTGATCCTAGTCTACCATGAATTTACTGACAGACCTACGGGCGTGTGATGGGCCCACGACCATGTTGGGTGGGTTATCACAGGCTAGATGCTTGTAGGTTGGACCAACACCGTTCTTAGTGTTTTGTTTCAAAATGCAGCTGCCAAACTACCATAGACGGTTAAGTATTGACCAGTTCTAAAGTTTGTACAATATGTTTGGTAAGTACATAATTTGCTTATGTTAAATGTCATGTCATGTGTGTTATGGAAGGCTAAATGCATGACAAGTGTATCATTGCTTTAAGCTGAGGTATGTTTCTGGCATTGTTGAAGATTTTTTTTCTTTCCGCAACCGTGAATTCAGGTTTTGGCCATTTATCGATGATAATTGTTGTGATGCAATTATTCATATGAATTTAGCCATCCAATTCGTTTTGGATTGTTGCTTCTGTCAAAAATGGATGAGCATGAAAAGACTTAAGTCAACTTAACAAAAAAAAAGGGCAGCCCGGTGCACAAAGCATCCCCGCGCAGCGAGGGTCCGGAGAAGGGTCCCACCACAAGGATGTAATGTAGGCAAACCTTACCTTGCATTTTTGCAAGAGGCTACTTCTAGGACTCGAACCCATGACCTCAAGCCTCAAGGTCACACGGCGACAGCTTAACCGGTGCGCCAAGGCTTCCCTTCTTAAGTCAACTTAACAATCCCTTTAAAATTGTATGGCTTGATATAGGTGTTAAAGCACCCATGTGGATTCAATGATATCTTTTTTTCTCAGAATGTACTTGCTTGCCGATGGGGATCACTCTTCAGGAGCCATTCATCGTCAGCCGAGAACCTTATTAGACATTCACACATGAATCAGATTTAGGATCTTCATCAGGACGATTAGAGTGCATACTTCTATGTTGCCATTTTTTTATTTATTTTGTTTCTTTCTTATGATTTTATTGTTTTAGGCAAACATTATACTTCTAATGTTTTCCCTAGGTTCTCTTATATCTAAAGATAAGCATTTTGGTTCATTTGGAGCCATCAAATGTTTTGGAGAAAGTTTTGAGAGTTGCTCGGTCATACTGTGATCCGAAGCCCCCTCGGTACTAACTCCTAGATCTTACCCGCCGCCACCCTCCTCTTCCCACAATGGTTCTTCCTGTTGTCCGGCGCCCTTGCTACACTGCCAGCAATTAATGCTGAAAATTAAAAGCTGAAATCGCATAAAACTGCAAAACTCACTGCATCGATTTCGAACCACACCGATCAGTTCGGTTGCGGTGCAATTTTGTTGATTGCATAACCACGCGCCGCACCACATCGCAAATACATATATTTATCTAATTGACTAATTCCTTGTTTGAGGACTGGTTCACTTATCCACCTCGCAAAGGCGCAAACCCTCGATAAGCATCCAAACCGAGAGCGACGGAAGAGCCCTTATCATGTGGATTCCCTGTCTTCACAGCCTCCTCCTCTGCATTCGGTTCCCGTCTTTCCAACTTCTAGATCTCCAGTCCTCTTTGTTCGGCCTGAGTTATCTGAAACCCCCTGAGCTGAAGCGTCCTCTTTGTGCGGATCCCCTAACATCACATCGACATTCATTGCAAACCCTCTCTACAACGCCTGTTCTAGGTTTATAGCCCCGTCTCATCCATTTTCTTCTTCCTGTAGGGCTCTTCGGCTTTCCGAGTATTCTCAAACATTGCCCTTCAATTTTGCTCGCCTCTCCCTCTAGGGTTTTTCTCGTTTTTGGATTTCCTCCGTTTCATCAAGCTTCCCCGCTCTCTTTGATTTTTTTCTTCCTTTTCCATTTCTTCAGGCATGCAATTATGTCGAAAGTGAGTTCTTGTAGTTCTTCATTTTCTCAAAAAAGAAATAAAAAAAGAAGCATCGTTCATGTCATTGATGAAATTGTCCATTGTTAAGCATTTCATGTTCTAGTTGATATCTTTCGAGCATGCATTCTATATTCACTATTTTTTACATTGCCTTGGTGTTTGATGATCTTCTAGAGCTGTCCTCAGATGGAATTTTTCTAAACCTGCAATCTTTCATTGTTCTGCTTGTCATATGATAATTTATGAAGTATCATTGTTGCTTTAAGTTTTATGTTCTATGCTGGCAATGACATCCAAAATGATAAAATCAAAGAATGACAATTTTCTTGTATTAATTATTGTGTAGATTACAATGACATCCAAAATGATAAAATCAAAGAATGACAGGATCCACATAGGGAAAGAAGCACAAGTCCAAGTGAGAGGGAATTGACACAACAAATAGTAAATACATATAAATGTATAAAACTGAAACCACGCCAAGGCCAAACCGCACCGCACGGTTTCGGCGCGGTGCGATTTTGTTCAAACCAAAACCGACCCTTATCGATGCGGTTATGGTTTGGGCTAAAATGCACCAAATTGCACTGCTTACAGACCTATGAGTAGCCCTAGTCATCTACAATACTCCCTAGTTCCCAGCCTCCCAGCACCTTTGCTGCATTTGCCCACAGCCGCTGCCTTCCCTCCCACCGAACGCCAACCGCCTGCTTCATTCCCCACCGCACACCAACCGCCGCTACTCCCCCCTTCTCTAGTATTTCCTCCAATTTCCACGACAAGTGGCGGTCCAAGTTGGATGGATAAGAAATATTTTGGTCGAACCGGAAGGACGTGACTAAGATATTTCCTAGTTGATGAGAAACTGTTCTGATCTGATCCTGGTTCGAAGATCTCTTTGTTGTCCTCGGAACTCTTCGTCTTGAAGCAGTGACCACCACTTCCTCCTCTTTCGACTGCGTCTCTTGTGCGACCTTAGCAGAAGTTGCAAGAAGCTGGGGTGAGTTCTCGTGATCATCACATGGATATGATCTACTTTCAAGGGATTAGTCATCTTTGAAAAGAATTCCACAATCACGGAGAGGTAATCATATGCTCATTTCGCTTTTTTAAAGCCTCCCAAAAATTTATCTGATGGATATGATCATCGGTGTGCTGTGTACACATTGAGGCGATCAAATTCCAAGTAGATTTCGAGGTGAAACAAAATATGCACCACTGCACAAACTTACCAGGAAGTTACTGACAGACCTAAGTGGTGTATGGTAGTCCCACGACCATGTTGGGCGGGTTATCGTGAGCTAAATGTTTCTTGTTTGCAGGTAGGAACAACACCACTTTTAGCGTTTGCTTCCAAATACAACTGCCCAACTACCTGTTAAAATCTTGTGATCTAGAAGTAATCAAGAGATTAGTCTTACTGCCAACGTGATATGAACCTATATGATCGCACATTAAGAACATATGGAAAATGAATAAGTGATCGTGTTGATTTATGTTATATTAGATATAAATGAAACTAAATCTTGAATATCCTCTCAAAAAATTTGTGAAATATTTCTCTCTAAAATGTAAAAGGGAATGTAGTTTTGGAAGCTACAAGACACGCATGCTTTTAGTGCGTGCTTTAGAAGCGTGCTCGTAGGGTTCTCAAGTATTCGACTTGGAGAGCAAGCATCCGCTATTCTATCCCTCATTCCCGTAGTGAGAACACTGAGAGAGAAGAGGAAGAAGAGAATCTCTGTAGAAACGGAACTAACATTTCGTATCAGAGAAGGGCAATCATCTTCGAAACCCCGAGCCTATTGGACGGACTACGAAGTGTTTCCGGCGTTCGTGTGGATACTGTAGAGACGTGGATCTTGTTCCGCGTTTTGGTTCTCAAACATCAGTTATTCTTCACGAAATCTGATTTCGTCGCAGGTATAAACTTATTTCTTGATTTGATGATTTTCGTATGGATCTTGTCGAGGATTTTTGTATTTTTTGCTGCGCAGTTGATGCCCCAGAAACCCAACACTACCACCGAGGACCGAAGTAGTAACTGATTCTAAAGTTTGTACAAGATGTTTGGTAAGTATATAATTTCCTTATGTTAGCTGCCATGTCGAAGGCTAAATGCATGGCAAGTGTATGATTGTTTCTAGTTGAGGTATTATGCTGGCATTGTTAAATTTTTTTTCTTTCAACAACTGTGAATTCAGTTTTTTTTTTTACATTTATTAGTGGTAACTGATATGGTGCAACTATTCATGTATTTTTATGTATTTTAGGGTCCTCACCTGGACGATTGGAGTCGGTAGCCCTATGTTAAGTATATTTTTATGTATTTTATTTTATTTTATTGTGGTGTTTTAGGCGAACATTCTAATCGGATGATTAGAACCGCTCGTAATGTTTCCCATAGGTCCTCTCATATTATATATATAAGCACTTTGGTTCATTTCGAACCATGAAAAGTTTTGGAGAAAATTTTCATAGCCATGCGGTCATTCCACGGTGCGAAGCTGTGAAGCCTCGGTACGGACACCTAGGTCTTACCCGGGCCTTCTTCTTACAGTGGTTCTTCCTGTTCGCCGCCGCCCTACAATATTTCTCATCTCCCATCCTCTCAACACCCTCCTTGCCTCTTCCTACAGCTGTTGGCTTCATTCTCCATCGGACACCGACCGCCTGCTTCATTCCTTCTCAAGTACCTCTCCAAGCCCCCTCTGATAAGTGGCAGTCCAAGTTGATCTGCTGCGTAGATCGAGCGAGAAGTTATTCCTGGACGGCTAAGAAATATTGTGGTCGAAATGGAAGGATTTGAACCATTTAAAATTGGATGGCTTGATATAGGTAGTAACACATGTGATTCAATAATATCTTTATTCTCATAATGTACTTGCCATCTGATGGGGATCACTCTCAGGAGTCGTTCACTCGCTCGAGACCCTTGCTAGTCTATTCACGCAGTAATCATATTTAGGATCCTCATCTAGAAGATTGGAGTCCGTAGTCCCACGTTTGGATATTTATATGTATTTTTTTTAATTTTATTGTAGTGTTTTAGGCGAACATTATGATTGGACGATCAAGATCGCTCATAATGTTTACCTTAGGTCCTCTTATATATAAATATATACATTTTGGTTCCTTTGGAGCAATCAAGCGTTTTGAAGAAAGTTTTCAAAGTCGTTTGGTCAGTCCACGGTGCGAAGCCTTGAACCCTTTGATCGAGATCTAGATCTTGCTCGTCGCTGCCCTTCTCCCACAGTGGTTTTTCCTGTTGGCCTTCACCCTTGCTACATCGCCAACAACCCTAGTCACCTACAATACTCCTTGGCTCCCAACACTCTCTCTACCTTTGCCTACCCCTTCTGTTTTCCCTCCCACCGAATGTCAATTGCCCAACCGCACATCAGCTGCCTAACTCGTACTAAACTAACATGCACAGTTTTATCTTTTTTCGTAGGTGATCTATGGGCACTTCCTATGTGGTCACCTATCGCAAACCAGTCCCACCAGAGTACGCTTAACTACGAAGTTTTCAGCATAATTCCAAATCTTGCTCAGAATAGTCGCTTTTGATATTTGAGGGTCCAATTTTTTTAATTGCGCTCATTAACCTTCCCTCCGATTTCGATGTGTGATTTCATTCCTTTATCTAGAAGCTCATCATTCTAGAATCTATCTTTTCTCCAAGCCTCTCTGCCCCAAAGAAGCTTCCTGCTCTGATCAGATTTGTGATGTTATAGGCCCACCAGCTTCTATTGGATTCATTCTCGAAACACACATTGTATTATAGAAGGCCCAACTTTGGTACAGTTTGTAATGACCCAACCCACAATATCAGAGTTATTGATTTCCTTGGTTCAACCCAACCTATACTATGTTGAATTGCAAGGTTTTATCTTTTTCCACAGGTGACCTATGGGTACTTCCCATAAGGTCACATATCATAGGACTTTTATCACTAGAACACGCTTAACTATGGAGATTTCAACGCAACTCCACTTACTCTGAAAATGCACATCTTATATTTGAGGGTTCAAATTTTTAGTTAGGACAAATAGCTTTTCCTTCAATTCCGATTTGTAATTCAACTCATCCCTTCACCTAGAAGTCTGTCAGGAGTTGTCATTCCTTGGACCTTTTTGCCCCAAATGCATTCCACACCCTCATCAGACCACCCTTATTAGATTCAGGATGTTACCCCCCACCTCTCCCTCTTCACCGTCGCATATCTACACCCAACCGTAGCTTGTGTCATCACTGCCGACCTCAACACCCCAGTCCTACCTCACCTCCACCTCTACCACATCATCTACCTCCCCCGTTCACCACATAGCAATCCCTCCATCTCCTTATCACCTCACTCCACCTCAGATTGCAACCGATAGCCACATACACCGTCGCGTCTTCCCTTGTCAGCCACCACCAGATCTCCACCTCCACGTCCATCTCCACTTTCCTTTGGTTCTCATATACCTATGTGCATGTCTTTCATCACTTACAATAGATTGATTCTATATGATTACTGGTGCTTGTTTATAGTTCATTTGTCCTGAATCCTTATGATTTGCAAGGCCTAAGTCGCCATACATTCAATTTAGGCTCTCTCAGCGCTCACAAATTTTCAATGCAAGTTTTTCCTTAAAAGTTTTTGCTTTCAATTATATTTTATCGTTTGCTAGTAACTCCATTATTTATTGCAATCTATTGTTGTAAGTTGTCCTTGATTGTATTGCGTCATTGTATTCGTTAGTCATGCCCCACCCGTCGGCTCACAGTTAGGTTTTCGGTAGATCAATACCACACTCCCAACCTTACCCACGTCAAATTTGATATCAAAGCCATGGTTAGAGCCACACCAATGCTTCATAGTGGTAATGTCTATATGAGATTCACGACGGGTCCAAATTACATAAGATTTGTCACCAACAAATCACAACCGCTTGAAGTGGTTGGCGGTGGCTAGGGGAAGAGCAACCCTAAGATTCGGCACCTAGGGTTCATGGTGTTTGCACAGTGAAATGATCGAGCGGCTTCAAGAATTCTCTAAAACCTCCAGTCTCTCCAGATGAACCCTTGTGTGTATATATAGGATTCGTTCGTTTGGACGAAATTCAGATTCTGGAATTGAAATTGAAGGTCAAATTCCAATTTGTTGTTCGTTTGCGCGCTTAAACTTTAGATTTGAAATTCTCATGAATTTTATGGTATTCATTTTGAACTAAAGCCAATTCTCTTCAATCTATATAAGAATTGAATAATTCAGGCCGTGTCGCATTTTTTGCCCGGAGGTGCGTTTTTTTCGCTCGGGCGAGCGTTTTTGCCCGAGCACGCATTATTTCGCCCTAGTGCTTTTTTACGCTCAATAGCGCGCTTTTTCGCCCGGGAGAGCGTATTTTACCATGGTGCGCATTTTTACGCCCTGGTATGTGTTTTTTTTATCGGGTGCACTTTTTGCTCGAGCTTGCGCGCATTTCACCAGGGTGCGCATTTTTTTGCCCAGACTTGTTTTTCGCCAGCGTGCGCTAGGGCGCGCATTTTTTCTCTTGGGTGCGCGTTTTTTCTCCCGGGAAAGCGTTTTTCCCGGGCGCGCGTTTTTTTGCCGGACGTGCATTTTTTGCCGCGACGTGTATTTTTTGCCCGGCGCAACTTTTTTGCCAGGGCGCTTGTTTTTTCGCTCAAACGCGCATTTTTACGCGCACGCCCACGTTTTCGCCCGTGTGCGCAATTTGCAATCGGGGGCGCGTATTGTGACCGGGCGCACAAATTGTGCCCAAACCCATTTTTTCTCTAGGGCGCTTGTTTTTTTCGCTCGTGAGCACATTTTTTTCTGTTGGGCGCGCTTTTTTCTTAAGGGTGCGCATTTTTTTCGACCGGGCGCACGTTTTTCGCTCAGGCGCACATTTTTTGCTCTCTCGAAGATGATAGGTTCTTTTTGAATGCATTATGCTATGATTAATGTGAATATATGTGAGAGAACTTTAGGTTCTTTATAATATATGTGACCGAATGTTAGATTTTCATAATATATGAGAGAAAATGTTTGGTTTTTTATGACAAATGATAAAAATAATAATTCTTAGATTGAATTTTATCTAACAAATAATAAAATTAATCAATTCTGCAGTATTCTTCAGTTTTGTTTATTGGGCGAACACTATAATTGGAATTAGATTAATTCCAATTCTCAGACAAATTGGAATTGGTGTTAATTTTAATATTAGATTTCAATTCCATCCAAACGAACGAGGATAAGATAACCTAGGGCAAATACTATGAGCGGTCTTAATTCCCCATCATAATGTTTGTTTAAAACACCAAAATAAAATCAGTAAACAATATCTACGGACTTCGATCATCCAGATGGCGGACCTTGTTAGGGTTTTGGCTCCGCTCAAAGTATTCTATTAAGGACCATCAAGTTTGTAATGACCTTATATAGTACCTTCAACATAGAGCCTTGCCCTAGGACGACACAAAACTCGTTAGGCATTCTGAGTCGGTCTCGACACTTGCATACATATACTAAATTATTCAACAGTCCTAACTCTAATTCCTAAAGGTACCCTCATATTCGTGTGGATTATACTAATAATCGCATTTTCAGAGAACAAAATCAGCAGGCGAATGCTTCTGTCAAGTTTGCGATGGAAATTTTGGGTCTGTTTGGCGCTGCGTTTTTGCTCCGGTGAGTTTGGACAAAGAACATAACCGACATAAAATGTGTTTGATATTGAAAAACTAATTTTAACTTAAAAGGTGGATGAAATTATTTAGGTTGAGTCTGGTGTTCACGAACGCTGCCACCGCCGTGCCAAACGGACACCAAGGCTCTGTTTGTTTGAGCGTTTTTACTCTATCTCCATTGGAGGGGAAACACCAAAGCTAAACAAAAACTGTTTGGTAACTAACCCTCCAATTCCCGCCGCCGTGAATACTATTGGACGAAATGTTTTTATGTGTGGAATTTGATTATCTATAAATATTATTATTATATATAAACCCCTCAAAAAATCTATATTATTATTATTATTATTATTATTAGCCAAGCTATTCGAATAGCATTAAGAAACCAAATTGCTCAGGCTGTGATCAATGCATTTTTAAAAAAATATTAATTTCCTCTTAAATATTTCCATATGCTAAATTCTAATTTATCAGAACATGTTGGTTTAATTTTAAATCCTCACGCCAAAGTTTGGACTTCTAATTGAATAAAAGCATGTCGCCCGCATGGTTGCTGATATATATATATATTAGCATCTTCGAACGGGCTTCGCCCGTTCTTGATGCATCGCTGCGGGCTTTGCCCGCAACCAAACGGGCTTCGCCGAGAGATCATTGGACGCGTGCTGAGATTCAAACACCGAGAGGGAAAGATCTTTACTATAACAATTAAAGATCGTTTATTTAAATCATTAATTGAAATCTTCTCGATGTTTTTGGTCGTGTTGTATGTACTTCACTTTTCTTCTTCTGTCTATTTATAAAATGTGGATAAAAAGAAAATCATAGCACACTGGTGGTCCGACCTGGCTACCTTTCTTAATTATTATAGTTAATATATATCAGAATGGTGCCCGGATTCTCAAACCTGCAGCGTCTCTTCTTCCTCCTCCTCGTCATCCTCCTTTTGATCAAAGGCGATGAATTCATCCCACAAGTACAATGTAGGAAGAATTTCAACAACAAGAACATCAACGCTACTCTGCAAGGCATCATCAACTCAAATATTCTGGAGTCTGTGGAGAATACTTCTGCACATGGCTTCGTCATTTCGTCCTGTGGCATTGGCGGCGATACCGTTTACATGCTCTCAGAGTGCCGAGGCCACGATGGGATAGACGTCTGCCGATGAGACATAAAGATTGGCTCTCATACAGTTTTCAGGATGTAAATGCATATGCCTTGAAGAACATCTCAGTTATGAAGATGCTAAATATTCTAGCAATTTCCTGCAATGGAGAGTTTCTATGGAGGAGGATATTAAATCTCTTCATAAAAATGACACGTGAGAGTTAGTTTCACCATCAGAACACAAGAAGATCATTGTAAACAAATGAATTTTCAAAATAAAGGAAGATTCTTCACTAGAGGATAGTGTCAAGTATAGACAAGACTTGTGGCAAAATGATCTATGTAGAAAGGAGTGGATTCAATGAAGTCTTCTCTTCAATGGCACGACACACATTCATTCACATACTATTGACTATGATGACAATCTATGATATGGAGTTAGAGCAGCTCGACGTAAAAACTGCATTCCTACATGGTGATCTCGAGGAGGAGATTTATATGCATCAGCCTAAAAGATTCTTGATTAAGGCAAGGAATGATCGTGTCTGCAAGCTAAATAATCACTTTATGGTTTGAAACAATCTCCAAGATAGGGGTCCATCAAATTCAAAAGGAACATGCGGGATTAATGCATCTATTTTAAGGTACTTGATGATAGCTCTTGAGTTTATCTTCTTCTTATGTTGATGATATGCTCATAGCCTCGAAGAATAAAGAAGAAGTTAAGATTTTGAACCTTCAACTTAGCTGAGACTTTGAGATGAATGATTTCGGGGTTGTAAAGAAAATTCTCGATATAGTGATTATCAGAGATAGAAGACGGAGAGAAGTGTGACTCTCACAAATGCAATACATCGAGAAAGTTCTTGCTCGATGTTGAAGCCAGAAAATTCCCGACCCCAAATATTTGAATCAATGCAGCCAAAGGTTACTCGTCTAACAATCCGACTCGACAGCTTGACGGGCAACGACGAAGGGACTAAGAGAGCAACAACAGGACCCCAGGTGCTGCGGTAGGGAGGTCCCACCATGTACCCAGAAGCTCAGAAGAGACTTCCCCTACACAACCAAAGATGACCAAACAGGGTACGAGGAAAGCACCGACTTGGCAAGTATCAAGGGCGAATGTCAAGGATGACGAGTCCAAGTATTCGAAAATGGGGTTCCGAAAGCTCAGCCAAAAAGTGTCAATCCAAGTACCCCTGGGGTCCTATTTATAGGAATCCAAAGGGAAGGAGGTCTTATTTATAGCCCAGCACAACCCGGCGACTATGCGACATTGAGAGGATCTCGCCTGGCTTTGGCGAGCATCTCCTATGGTCGCACATCTTGGCGAGTATTAGGGTCTGCTCGCACATGCTCCTCCATACTCACCTCCTTCTGCCGTTTTGCCGGCAGCTCCTTCATAATCGTCACCTTCCACCATCTCGCTTTCTTGCTAGGCTTTCCTCCTCTGATTACGATCCACGCTCATCGTACCAAAGTGTTGAAGCCAGAAAATTCCCGACCCCAAATATTCGGATCAATGCATCCAAAGGTTACTCGTCTAGCGATCCAGCTCGACGGCTTGATGGGCAATGACGAAGAGACTAAGAGAGCAACAACAAGACCGTACCCTAGGTGTTGCGGCAGGGAGGTCCCACCACGTACCCAGAAGCTCAGAAGAGACTTCCCCTCCACAACCAAAGATGTCCGAACAGGGTATGAGGAAGGCATCGACTTAGCAAGTATATCAAGGGTGACAACCAAAGATGACGGGTCTAAGTATTCGAAAATGGCTTCCGAAAGCTCAGCCAAAAGGTGCTAATCCAAGTACCCCTGGGGTCCTATTTATAGGAAAACCAAAGGGGAGGGGGTCTTATTTATAGCCCAACCCAACTCGGCGACTATGCGACATTGAGAGGATCTTATCTGGCTTCGACGAGCATCTCCTATGGTCGCCCATCTTGGCGAGTATTAGGGGTTGCTTGCACATGATCACCCATACTCGCCTAGGCCTTCTACTGTTCCTGCTGGCTGAGTTGTCTTTTATCTCTGACTCATGGCTTCTGCTTTGACCTTTGACTTTGACTTATGTCTATGTGGCTTAAATCGGGTCCCACCCTCGAAGAATATGGGTTGTACACTCGATTTGGCATGGAGAAGACAAAGTACATGTCTAATCTATTGGTAACACATTTCAGGCTTTCAACTATATTATCACCTACATCAGACTCTGAAAGGGAGTCTATGTCACACATGTCATATCCAAGTGTAATTTGATGTCCCGTGTATGCTATGATATGTACTCGCACATATTTAGCTCAAGTAGTTGGATTCGTGAGTTGTTATATGACTAACCTAGGTAAATAAAACTAACAAACACCGAAATGGATCCTACGATACTTGAAATGGATTGCTACAGGTGATCTGGATAAAAGATGGTCAATAATAGGCTATGTGTTTACACTTGGAGCGAGTGCAGTTTCATGGAGATCATCTACTCTCTAGTCGGTCATTCCCTTGTCGACAACTACACCTGAGTATATGGCTGTAGTAGAAGCAGTCAAGGAGGTTGTATGACTTAGAGAGTTATTTGAAAATTTAGGTTTGAGCCAGAAGATCTCGAAGATCAATTATGTTAGTTCGAGTGTCATTTATTTTGCAAAGAATCAGACTTGCGGATAAGACACGACGATGTTTGTCATTTGTTTTTAAACACAATAAAGAAATAGAAAGTGATTGAATTTTCTAAGATAGACTCAAAGGTAAAATCATGCAGACGCATTTACCAAGGTCGTTTCATTGAAAAAGTTTAAACTTAATTCATATAGAAGATTGTGAAGATGGATCTGGAAAGAGACAAGTATTTGAGCTTTTGCATCAAGGAGGAGAATGTTGATTCTGTGATACAAAATTTTAGTTTGTTAAACCTGATTATATTATTAGCCTAACTGTGCATTAATGAGGGATGATGTGTATTAAATAATTGGGTGCATGATATGCATGTACATTAAAATAATGAGAGTGTGATATGCATGCATATTAAAATATTAAGTGTATGTTTTATATGAGTATTAAAATATTAGCCGTGTGATATGCATTTGTAGTAAAATAATGGAGGTGTGATACATATGTATATTAAAATATTAGGTGGATAACCATATATAAAAGGATAAATAGTTCATTTGTAAGGATCAAATTTGAAATAAAAACTTGAGTTCTCTTCTTTCTTGCTCTCTTGTGGTCTTGTGCTCTTATTTTGTTCATTTTCTCCCGCTCTTCTCTCTTCTCCACACTAACAAATATGACATTGATGCACAAATATGCCCCTCATGTGTCGTCTGTGCATCACGTCAGGTTCATACACATTTGGCATCGACTATGCTTCCTTTGCGATGACATCATCGACTTCATTAGGCAGCTGGATGGGAGCAAAGTAGG
Source organism: Dactylorhiza incarnata (assembly GCA_033032865.1). NCBI lineage: Eukaryota > Viridiplantae > Streptophyta > Magnoliopsida > Asparagales > Orchidaceae > Dactylorhiza > Dactylorhiza incarnata. Next base: position 30,783 of record JAWHQI010002222.1, read on the forward strand.
CACTTGGTTCTTGGAGAACGGACCTACATCTAACCACCAGGAGGAGTTTGCTTGGACGGTGGACCAGTTGTAGGTCGTATTAGGAAGGGCGACGACATATGTAGAAGACCGGAGGTTCACATAGGGGACGATTGAGAACCATGAAAGCTATGCCGACAAAGAGGTGATGACGATATATGAAATGGTGCAGTGTGTAAAAATTTATAAAATAAAAGGAGAGAGTTTGGGTGAAAATAGATGACACTATCACATTTTATTTTTACCACAAAACGTTATTACAACTCCCAAAATAAATACTCAAATATAACTTTACTTAAATTCCTTCTTTCATACACCTTTCTTCACATCACAAAAAGCACAACAATAAGAGTTTATGTATATGTGTTCTCATACATCACTACCAGAAAATGGACTTTCAGCCAGGGCAAATTGTCGTGGCTAAAAGTCCAATTCCGTGGCAAAAGATATTTAGCCACGGTTTGCCCACGGCAAATGGGCGTGGCTAATGCGAGCGTGGCAAAATGTATTTGCCACGCTCAGTCCGTGGCAAATACTCTTTTGCCACGACTGTTAACCACGAATTTAATCTGTGGCTAAAAGTCTTGATTTCAGCAGTTATTTGTCACGGTTCCTTTATCGTGGCTAAAAGTTCATTATTAGCTACAATATTTTACCGTGGCTAATACTTGACAGATTTTATAAAAAAGTATTTGCCACGGTTTGAAAATGTGGCAAATACTTGACAAATTTATTAAAAAAGTATTTGTCATGGTTTGAAACCATGACAAATACTTAAAATTTTATTTAAAAAAATATTTGCCACTATTTGAAGTCATGGTAAATACTTGTTTGATTTAGTTAAAAAAATTTATCACTATCTAAATCTATAAAAAATAATTAAATATATTTTAATAGAATAAGATGAGTGTTAGCCGCAACCCAAAAACAACATCATTTTACTAATATAATTAGACCTAAAAAAAATTTTTGCGCGGAAATCCATCTGAATATCAGAAAAATAAAAAAATAGTACATAAATGGATAATTTAGTTGGCATCATAACTATGATCAACATGATTTACCATCAGAATAATGTAGGTGCAAAGAACAAAGCTATACACTAAAATAATTAAACTGTGGCTAATGTGTTCTTTTTATCACGAATTTGATGACTGTGACTAATACTTGCTTATTAGCCACGAATTAAGGGCCGTGACTAATACTTAACTATTATCCATGATTTTTGACCCGTGACAAAAAAGTGTGGCTTAAAGTCATTTTTCTAGTAGTGCATAACAAATGACTAAATATTATGATTTAAATAACATACAATATGGTCTTAGCCATATCGATATTTGAGCTCAACTATTAACCGTTTGCAGTGCTTCATGTAGGGTTCTCACAGACGGCTCTATTGGCCTCATCCTGTCTGTCCATGCTGGTTCCAACACAGTTGTTCTTCGGGGAAAATTTCATTTTCTTCTTCTATAATTTTACTACCAAATTACCTTCTAGTACCGTCCCATAATTTTGGTAGTTGTAAGCTCTGGTAATCTTTCTAGTTTTTTCAAAATAAGCAATTGACAGAAGTTTGGTTAGGGTCTCAATTATTTTCTTCTGTCTTACAATACATGATGCAAGTTTCTTTCTTACTAACCAAATTTCTGGTATTGATGCTCGGTCTTATTGTGAAAGATGAGATTACACGCAAGTGTTATGACCGACATGTTGTTAACTTCTATTCTTGTTAGCTTTGCTTCTTAATTTATTCAATTCTTTAAGAAGACGTCATATACACATGACTTCTCTAGCTGCATCACAAAGGGCAATGTATTATGCATTTGAGGAAAGTGCAATGGTTTTTTGTTTTATGACACTCAATGAAATTGATTTATTACCAAAGAAAAAACTGAATCCAAATTGTGCATTTTTTATCATCTGCACATCCACCCAAATCACTATCAAGATATTCTCTTAAACTACTCTTTTCTTCTGTCTTAAACTAAATTCCATAATAGCATGCGACATTGTGCATTTGATTTTATGTTCTCCAAGAGAAATGACTTATGAATCCGATGATATGTTAAGCATTAAATATCATATTTCTGATATGTACGAATGTCTTCCTGTGGATCTTCAGATTGTTTTGATATCTTATACATTTGCTAATGATATTTTGGAAATCACTAGCAAAATTATGATAGACCCTATGAGAATACTTGTCGAGCATGAGTTGACATTTAAGGGTATCAACCAATCTTTTGTTGAAGTTGCGGAGGATGAAAAATATGAAATTATGTATTTTCTACGAAGAGAAGTCATCAATATTAAGAATACTGTAAATTTATCTACGCCTTAAATGGAAGTACACCCAGGATGTTTGAGAATCAAAATGCCTAACTTTTCATAGTGTATCCCTAATACTACGAGTTTGATATATGAATCCTCCCTTAAATTTATATTAGGTCATGAAGTTCATGGTTAGAAAATGCATGCTAAGAGAGATAATACTACTAGAAAGCGACGAAAAGTTTTGCCACTAAATGTTGAATTTTGGTCAATAAGGACTTTTAGTGACCAAATTCTGTTTGTCACATAGTGGTGTCAATTGCCCTGCCACTAAACGATTTTAGTGATAAAAAAATTGTCACAAATTTTTATCACTAATTAAGTAAAAACGTCATTTAGTGATCAACTTCTAATATCGTCACAAGAATATATTTTTAGTGACAATATATTTTGTCACAAATATTTTATCACTAAAACTCAATTTTCTTATAATGTGATATAAAATTCATTATCTAAGAATAATCTATAACCTGACTAATCTACCTTTTGAATCTAATGTGAGAAGTTGTGAATTGAATTATAATGTTTGAACTATATAAGAATAGACTCGTTCTGTAGGGTTTCGCCCTGAAGGACATCAAGTACCGTTCGAGTAAGAAGAAATGACTTCAAAATAATTTGAAGTCTCCTTAGATGTACGTGAATGCGTCATTCTTGACTTGTAATTTAGGATGCATATTCCAAAATGACCCATCTTAATTATCTCAGTTGAATTATCACCTTACCGCATCATGGGAGACACCTGACCCAAGAAGTCAAATAACCACATCGAGTCCCCACGGAACATTCAGACATATGTACTCATCGTAGTAGTATTTGCTATTTGACAGTTCAACATTGGGCATGATGTGTTGACCCCAATCCGTCGCTCGCAACTCATCAAGATGCTGTCTCGACAGAAGAGTAAAACCTAGCCTCATTTAATAGGGAGATAGACAATACTATCATATTTCGTTCATACCACAAAACAATTGTTACAACTCTTAAAATAAATACACGCACTTCACTTGAGTACATTCTTTCATACACCCTTCTTCACATCACAAAAGTACAAAAGGAGCGCGTGTGTGTGTGTGTGTGTGATCCCATACATATCAGTTGACTAAATATTATTATTTAAATAAGAAAAATGTATGGTCATAACCATAACTAGATACGAGCTTATCTGTTAACTATTTGTGGTGCTTTCTGCAGGGTTCCCATAGACGGCGCCACTAACTTCTTCTTGTGTGCACCGTGTTGGTTTTAACACAGTTTTTCTTCAGAGGGCATATCACTTTTGCTAACATTATAAAATGAGCGGTAGTCTGTCACTCTTGTTAAAATAGTTGTGTACTTTAAGAATAGTACTAGTTGATTTCTCCTAAATTGGGCCAAACCCCATGATTATTTATCTTAGTTTTTTCATATAAAAACTTTGTTGTCGACTCTATTTTGATTTTGTGCATCTTCGATTGACTTTCAAGTTAAGACGACCTTAGCCAACCGAATCTAAGAAGTGTTGACCGCATATATCCAATGTGGAACCTCATGCATTACTCTCTATGTGTGTGTGGTGTGTTTGTGCGCGTGCGCATGCGTGTGGGCATGTGTGCACGCATGTGTGTGTGTGTATGTTTGTGTGTGTATGTTCGTGCCTACTAGCTTAGCAGGCATGAGGTTCCATGTGCATAATACATAATCTAAGATGTCAGTACTTCACAATCTTAGATGTTCTTCATGCACATTGTGCGATAATAGCGTGTTTCATGCCGGTATAATTTTCTACCATATAATACTTTATTTTCTCTCTCTTGTTTATATTTGTCTAATTTATTTTGTATTTTTTATTTCTAAATTTGTATTCTCTCTCTCTTTTATATTTTTTAAAAAATATTCCTTGTTTTATTTCAATAATTTTCTTGCATGATTAATGAAATGATACATGAATTGGATGGTATCAACACCAAATAACCATATTCCATTATATATAATAAATATTGTAAAAGAATATGATAATAGATTTAATAAAATAATTATTTAAAATTAAAATGTATTGGATGAATAAAATTATTTTGATGATTTTAGTATCTAATAGTTATATTCTCTTTTATATCATTACATAGATAATTAAATAAGAAACTAAAATTTATTAGACGACTCAAATAAATGTGATGATATTATTATTGTTGCGGGCCGCTTAGCGCTCTCCTGGACTGGATGAATCAGACCGCCTTAGCTTAAGAGTGAGTCAAGTGCACAAATATTCAGAAAGAGAACCAACACCAGAACAACAAGGCGTTTTACATGGAAAAATCTGGAAAGGGAAAAAACCAGGGGGTTAGTACGGTGATGACCTAATCCACTAGCTTGTAGGTGATTTACAATGACTTGAGCTATCAATCGAGAGGGTGGCAGGTCACCGCTCCTTTTACAAGTATTTAGAGAAAAGAAAGAAAAATAATTAAGTCTTTTGTGACGCTCGCGAGGACGATCTCTGGAGCAAACTCTGAATTAGGCGTTGTCACGAGCAGGCGAGGAGCAGGAGAGCTATCAAAATCAGAATTGAGCAGGAGAGTTGTCAGAGTGCAAAGTCTTCGCAAAAAAACTTCAGAGCTCTATCTTCACTCTTTGGTTGCGTGTCTTCAATAAATGAATGCATGTGAGACCATTGTATAGCTTTTTTGAGGGGCGTGCCAGTAATTGTGCCCTCTTGAATTTGAACGGGTGAATGAAAGCACGCGATTCTGGTCACCTGGCTGGATTGCCAATTTTTGGAAAATGACGGTCATGGCCCCCAGGCCATCCGGGTGGCCCGAGCAGGTTCGCCGGGTCCGACCAGTCAGACTGGCCGGTCAGACTGGGCGGTCCGATCCGATTTTCCAAAGCTTGTAACCAACTCAAATATTTCTTTTGATATATAGTATAATAATTATATATCATATTTTTCACTTCTCCATGCCCTTTTCCAATACAAATCGAGTACATAAGGCGAATCTAAGGAGGGCAAGTTGTGACCTCCCCCCTCTCTCCAAGAATTTTGTAAAAATGGATGATGAATTTAGATTTCTCTTGTCGAGACAATGAATTTTCACTACTTACATTGTCAAAATTAAACAATAAATTTAAAGATGAGGATTTGTTTTTGTAAATCTTTTTTCTTGGGAAGTGTATTTGACATGGTTTCAGTTCGACATAAAATTAAGATCTAATTTCAATTATGTTGTTCTTTGCGCGCTTTGAACGATGGAATCAGAATTCTAATAAATTTCATTTAATTCTTTCCAATATATATAAAGATTGGATAATTCCGTCTGATATGCGTTTTTCGCCAGGGCTAGTTATTTTTCTGCTGGGCGCGAATTTTTCGCTCGGACGCGTGTATTTCTCCCGGAAACGTGTATTTCTCCCAGGTGCGCTTTATTCGTCTGGGCACGCGTTTTTCGCCCGGCCGCGCGTATTTCCCCCGGGTGCGTTTTATTGTTCCGGGTGTGCATTTTCTCCCGGGCGCGCGTTTTTCGCCCGCTGAGCATTTTTGTCAGTGCGTGTATTTATCACCTCGACGCACGTTTTGGCCCGAAAGCGCATTTTTCTCCAGCGAGCTCGTATTTTGCTCGACAACAGTTTGTTTATTCAATTAATGGATTTCCATTAAGTATCTTCGAAATAATTGCATTAACAAATTCCCCTTCGGCATGCTAATTCCATTTCCGTATGCTCAATTCCATTGTCTAGCAGAACGAGAATTTTTTGATTTGGGCACGTGGGACCTTCAAAAGGGCACGTGCAGAGTGTTTGAACGACTCATTTTTTTTGTGTGTCGACCGCACGAAAGCTGTGTGCGCCCGGAGAGATCCAAGCCGTTCATCAAATGACTTTTTTGGGTGTATTTTTGGTTTTTGACTTTTCTTTAAAATCCCATTTTTTCCTATCCGTTGGATCACACATCCGATGGACCACTTACACTGTGCACGCAACTCTATGTGCGAGCGCACCTAAATATCTCTCGTGTTTGAACGATGCGCTGAGAATAATGGCAAGATCATGCAGAAACAAGGTGGGTTGCTTCGTCGTCACCACCGACTGCTCATTGAGGTTTGAGGCCAACCCCTTCCTCTTCTTCAATCCAACGAGGCTGATATCTTTCTTGCGTACGCCTTGATGTGTTCAAATAAATTTGGAGCTGCAATAAATGGACGTTGTTAATAGCAAACCGAGATTCGCTATTAGGAAAAAAAAACCAGGTTCAAGTCATTTTAGTCTATTTTTTCAATTCTAAAAGCCATCTATTGCAAACCATTATTTAGGTTTAGGAACTCCCGAATAGCCGCTCCCTCTTTCGTGCGATCTAGGGCTTCTCTTACGACGCCCCCTCCTCCTCGTGTCCGACGACCACCTTCGACGACACCATTCTGACGGCGCCGCTCCCGTCGACGATGCCCTTCGTAATCGTGTCTGACGCTGCTTCCATCGACGAGGACGCCGCTCCCGCCGACGAGGACGCCGCTCCCATCGACGACGACGCCTCTTCCGCAGATCTACATTTAGTTCAGGTATTTCCTCATTTCGACGACGCCACAGATCTGTATTGCATTGGTATTGATCTGCAATGGCGATTGAGCTTCATCGTGTCCATTCTCATTAGCTTTGTATTTCCTCATTTCATCGGCGATTGAGCTAATCTATGTTCTACACGATGAATCCACAGCGCTGTTTGTATTGCATTTGTATTGATTTGTATTGCATTGGTATTGATCTGCATTTTTAGATGAAGATCTGTAATGGCCTACATAGATGCACTGTATGGTTTACACCAATGGTATTGATCAGCAATGACTTCACGATGAAGCCACGGAGGACTGAATGTAGGCCATTACATAATTCTAGATGTACATACAGTGCATCGTGTAGATTATGCATATCCATTACAGATCTGTATTGCATTGGTATTCTACATTAGCTGTTTAGGGTATTATAATCTCTACATTAGCTAATATGTGAATGATTTTTATGCAAGAAATTCAAAATTTTTTTGGAATGGAGAAAGGTTTTGATGATGCTTGCATTATAGAGAATGTATTTTTTTGAACAATGAAAAGCAAAAATACTTTAAGAAATGTTTTTTTGGGACACTTTTTTGGAATGGACAAGGATTTTGATGGTGGTTTTTTTTTTAAATTTTTTGATGATTTGCTAATAACAAAAATATTTGCTAATAGCCATTTTGAAAATATATGATTTGCTAATAATCATGATTTGCTAATAGCGTAACGTGGTTTGTTAATAACAATGTCCTTAATTAAGTATCTGTTCTAAGTTGTTTTCATAAAAATATGTAACGCTGCTTAGTAGCAAAATTACAAGCTGCACCTCTTTTATTTTGAACTTATAAAAATTTCTGTGCAAGTTTATATTTCGAAATATTCATGCATACAAATACCTACTTGAAGTACTTTTTTGTGCATGAATATTATGAAATATATTTTTAAAGAATATGTTTTTGTAATTTCAAAAGTGATGATGCTTACTCGTATTTATAGCCCGGTTTAGGGTGATTAGTGGGCGGTTTTCAAATCCCCACTAACTCCACCCTCTCCATCATGGCCGGTCAAACCGTTTCCCCACCATCTCCAACGTGGCGGTCAAACGGTCAACCCCACTACGGCGTAACCGCCCACTACGGCGTAACCGCTACTCGGCGTAACCGCCACTCGGCGTAACCGCCCACTGCGCGTAACCGCTCCCGAAGAGCCAACCGCCGAGCCCAACCCGGGCTAACCGCCGCCTCCTCTCTCTCGAGAGGGGGCCGGCCGCCGGCCGCCACCCCCCATTGCGGGGGCCGGCCGCCCCTCCCTCCTCGAGGGAGGAAGCCGGCCGCCCCTCCCTCTTCGAGGGAGGAGGCCGGCCACCCCCTCCTCGGAGGGGTTCGACCCGGCCGGCCGCCCCACCCCCTTCGAGGGAGGAGGTCGGCCGCCCCCTCCTCGGAGGGGGTCGGCCCGGCCGGCCGCCCCTCCCCCTTCGAGGGAGGAGGTCGGCCGCCCCCTCCTCGGAGGGGGTCGGCCCGGCCGGCCGCCCCTCCCTCTTCGAGGGAGGAGGCCGGCCGCCCCCTCCTCGGAGGGGGTCGGCCCGGCCGGCCGCCCCTCCCTCTTCGAGGGAGGAGGCCGGCCGCCCCCTCCTTGGCGGGGGTCGGCTCGGCCGGCCGCCCCTCCCTCTTCGAGGGAGGAGGCCAGCCGCCCCTTTCTCGAGGGGGCCGACCGCCCCTCCCTCCTCGAGGGAGGAGGCCGGCCGCCCCTCCCTCTTCGAGGGCGGAGGCCGGCCGCCCCTCCCTCCTTTAGGGAGGGTGGCGGTCGGCCCTTCTTCCCCGCGAGGAAGAAGGCCGCCGCCATCGCCGCCCATTTTTGGGAGTCCGGCGGTGGCCGGCGCCGCCGCTCCGGCGAGGTAACCGCCCGATCATGGAAGGGTTGCGTATAGGCCGTCCGATCTCCCTATTTTCCTATTTATTTAATTGATTATTTAAATAATAGGCGCTATCCGCACCCCGTAACTACCATAACTACCCTGGAATCCTATAAATAGGACCCCAGGGGTCTTCATTTAGATCAGACTCTCTCTCTCTGGGAAATCTCTCCTCTCTTTCTCTCTCCACAGGAACTTTGCCACCAGGGAATTCTCCTACGTGCCTACTCCGTTCCACGGAAGTGAGCGCCTCTCGTTCCGCCGAAGTGAGCGCCTCTCGTTCCGCCGAAGTGAGCGCCGCCCACACTCCGCTCCAGCAAGCGCACACTCTCAACGTGTGGACTCTTCCCAAGGCTAGCATTCTCCCAGTGCGCTTCGAGACTCCTGCCCAAGGCGAAGCTTAGAGTGCAAGCGAGGCCTCTATCCTGGAGGAGTCCATCTCAGAAATCGAAGAACCCAGGACTTAGAGAATTTTCCCAAGTTGCTCAGTATCGCGAGAGGTGACCTGTCACCCTCCGAACATCTCTCTCTCACACTCAAAATTGTAAAGAGGCGCGGCCTGTCGCCCTCTATCTCTCAAAAGGTTGTAACCTCCAGCAAAATAGTGAAGTTTGGTCGGCACAGCTCCGACGACGTGGTTTTTCACCCCGCCTTGGGGTTTTCCACGGTAAAAGTCTCCTTGTCCATTGCCGTCCACATTGACTGTTTGCACGCGCCGGCCCGACTCTCGAGCTAAGGCGGTCGATTTAGACCGGACCGCGGAAGAGCCGTGCGCGACCCACAACAAGTGAGTTGAACATATAATGTAGCAAACGCAAAGGGAGGTGATTAGAGCTCGGGTAGCAATCAACGAGTGCGCGATTTAGGTTGTGCTCGCGGATCAATTGGTTATGAGAGCTTTGCTGAAAGACTCTTATCAAGGAGGTCGAGGGATCGAGCCTCGGTCTCAACAACCTATCGGCCATGCGGTGGAGTCGGGGATGGGTGGGGCGTACGGTCCGCGGACCTGATAAGGCCTATCGGGTGTACTCCCAGTAAGACCCCTGGGCTGGTGTCCCATCTGCCTGCCACCCTGAGGTATGGCGTCACACCAACCCAAGGGTCCCACCAAGAGCCCCCCTGAGTAATAATTTAAGGAGAATTTTATAATAAAATCAGGTGTTATCTAATGGGACGCTAGTAAAAAAAAACAATGTCATTAACAATTTTCAATACAATTTGCTACATAGTTTTATAATAATGCAAATTTTCTAAATTTTTTTTGAATAATAATAATAATTCTTAGTAATTTGCACATCTTAAATTAGTGAACAGTTTTTACCATAAATATTTAATCACTAACAATTTGCCTAATAATTAATTTTAGAAAATCATTGCGAACCTCAAATTAATTTGATAGCTCTAACAAATGTCAATAATGCAAGTCACCATACATGCAATAAATTAGCAGAGAAGATAAGTAACTAGCAACATAAAATCCATCCAAATTGTCAAAATTATTATAAAATATAATAAACTAACATTAAAAAGATTAAAATAAAAAAATATTATATCAAAATGAATTAGAGAAAAATATAATAAGATAAAAAATAATAGGACAATTGAGTATACCACTAGCAGAGTGCAAAAAGTGTGAAAGAATAGACAATGTTAGACATAACAAAATCTGTAAATCTCCTACCATATTGTTATCAGTGACAGCCTACAATATTGAAATCAGTAATTGCATCTCGATCACTATTAAGTTCAATACATTACATGAGAAGACCCATGTAAAGCAAGAGCGGATACAAGAATTTCATCAAGAGAGAACCAAACATCATCTTCTTCCAACCAAAAATATATGAACGATTCCATCTAACGGGAGCAATTTCTCCCTCATTCGACCATTTTTGACGTGTAAATAGTCAAAATTCACTGTCTCAACGAGAGGAATCCGAATCCACTATCCACAGCCCACACCCCTTAGATCCGCCCCTGCTGAAAAGCCATCTACTCTTCTTCCAGCATTGTATTAGTTGAACAGCAGTTATATACTAAAACATAGAAATTCAATGCGACTAGACGAGCTATGAAGCAGTAAGGGAAGACAATTGGTAGCAAGGCGAGGAAGAATGTGCGAGCATAATTGAAGCAAAAAAAAGATAATTTAAACATACACGCTGCTTAATCAATTTAAGCAAAAAAGATACAGGGAGGTTTGCTAAAGATAAAATTAAAAAAAGAGGGGGGGGGGGGGGGGGGGGGGGGGGGGGGGGGGGGGGGGGGGGGGGGGGGGGGGGGGGGGGGGGGGGGGGGGGGGGGGGGGGGGGGGGGGGGGGGGGGGGGGGGGGG